>JANEYF010003369.1:0-35970 GCA_029963845.1 Rhamnusium bicolor | reverse complement strand
ATTTATTTATTTATTTATTTATTTATTTATTTATTTATTTATTTATTTATTTATTTATTTATTTATTTATTTATTTATTTATTTATTTATTTATTTATTTATTTATTTATTTATTTATTTATTTATTTATTTATTTATTTATTTATTTATTTATTTATTTATTTATTTATTTATTTATTTATTTATTTATTTATTTATTTATTTATTTATTTATTTATTTATTTATTTATTTATTTATTTATTTATTTATTTATTTATTTATTTATTTATTTATTTATTTATTTATTTATTTATTTATTTATTTATTTATTTATTTATTTATTTATTTATTTATTTATTTATTTATTTATTTATTTATTTATTTATTTATTTATTTATTTATTTATTTATTTATTTATTTATTTATTTATTTATTTATTTATTTATTTATTTATTTATTTATTTATTTATTTATTTATTTATTTATTTATTTATTTATTTATTTATTTATTTATTTATTTATTTATTTATTTATTTATTTATTTATTTATTTATTTATTTATTTATTTATTTATTTATTTATTTATTTATTTATTTATTTATTTATTTATTTATTTATTTATTTATTTATTTATTTATTTATTTATTTATTTATTTATTTATTTATTTATTTATTTATTTATTTATTTATTTATTTATTTATTTATTTATTTATTTATTTATTTATTTATTTATTTATTTATTTATTTATTTATTTATTTATTTATTTATTTATTTATTTATTTATTTATTTATTTATTTATTTATTTATTTATTTATTTATTTATTTATTTATTTATTTATTTATTTATTTATTTATTTATTTATTTATTTATTTATTTATTTATTTATTTATTTATTTATTTATTTATTTATTTATTTATTTATTTATTTATTTATTTATTTATTTATTTATTTATTTATTTATTTATTTATTTATTTATTTATTTATTTATTTATTTATTTATTTATTTATTTATTTATTTATTTATTTATTTATTTATTTATTTATTTATTTATTTATTTATTTATTTATTTATTTATTTATTTATTTATTTATTTATTTATTTATTTATTTATTTATTTATTTATTTATTTATTTATTTATTTATTTATTTATTTATTTATTTATTTATTTATTTATTTATTTATTTATTTATTTATTTATTTATTTATTTATTTATTTATTTATTTATTTATTTATTTATTTATTTATTTATTTATTTATTTATTTATTTATTTATTTATTTATTTATTTATTTATTTATTTATTTATTTATTTATTTATTTATTTATTTATTTATTTATTTATTTATTTATTTATTTATTTATTTATTTATTTATTTATTTATTTATTTATTTATTTATTTATTTATTTATTTATTTATTTATTTATTTATTTATTTATTTATTTATTTATTTATTTATTTATTTATTTATTTATTTATTTATTTATTTATTTATTTATTTATTTATTTATTTATTTATTTATTTATTTATTTATTTATTTATTTATTTATTTATTTATTTATTTATTTATTTATTTATTTATTTATTTATTTATTTATTTATTTATTTATTTATTTATTTATTTATTTATTTATTTATTTATTTATTTATTTATTTATTTATTTATTTATTTATTTATTTATTTATTTATTTATTTATTTATTTATTTATTTATTTATTTATTTATTTATTTATTTATTTATTTATTTATTTATTTATTTATTTATTTATTTATTTATTTATTTATTTATTTATTTATTTATTTATTTATTTATTTATTTATTTATTTATTTATTTATTTATTTATTTATTTATTTATTTATTTATTTATTTATTTATTTATTTATTTATTTATTTATTTATTTATTTATTTATTTATTTATTTATTTATTTATTTATTTATTTATTTATTTATTTATTTATTTATTTATTTATTTATTTATTTATTTATTTATTTATTTATTTATTTATTTATTATTTATTATTTATTTATTTATTTATTTATTTATTTATTTATTTATTTATTTATTTATTTATTTATTTATTTATTTATTTATTTATTTATTTATTTATTTATTTATTTATTTATTTATTTATTTATTTATTTATTTATTTATTTATTTATTTATTTATTTATTTATTTATTTATTTATTTATTTATTTATTTATTTATTTATTTATTTATTTATTTATTTATTTATTTATTTATTTATTTATTTATTTATTTATTTATTTATTTATTTATTTATTTATTTATTTATTTATTTATTTATTTATTTATTTATTTATTTATTTATTTATTTATTTATTTATTTATTTATTTATTTATTTATTTATTTATTTATTTATTTATTTATTTATTTATTTATTTATTTATTTATTTATTTATTTATTTATTTATTTATTTATTATTTATTTATTTATTATTTATTTATTTATTTATTTATTTATTTATTTATTTATTTATTTATTTATTTATTTATTTATTTATTTATTTATTTATTTATTTATTTATTTATTTATTTATTTATTTATTTATTTATTTATTTATTTATTTATTTATTTATTTATTTATTTATTTATTTATTTATTTATTTATTTATTTATTTATTTATTTATTTATTTATTTATTTATTTATTTATTTATTTATTTATTTATTTATTTATTTATTTATTTATTTATTTATTATTTATTTATTTATTTATTTATTTATTTATTTATTTATTTATTTATTTATTTATTTATTTATTTATTTATTTATTTATTTATTTATTTATTTATTTATTTATTTATTTATTTATTTATTTATTTATTTATTTATTTATTTATTTATTTATTTATTTATTTATTTATTTATTTATTTATTTATTTATTTATTTATTTATTTATTTATTTATTTATTTATTTATTTATTTATTTATTTATTTATTTATTTATTTATTTATTTATTTATTTATTTATTTATTTATTTATTTATTTATTTATTTATTTATTTATTTATTTATTTATTTATTTATTTATTTATTTATTTATTTATTTATTTATTTATTTATTTATTTATTTATTTATTTATTTATTTATTTATTTATTTATTTATTTATTTATTTATTTATTTATTTATTTATTTATTTATTTATTTATTTATTTATTTATTTATTTATTTATTTATTTATTTATTTATTTATTTATTTATTTATTTATTTATTTATTTATTTATTTATTTATTTATTTATTTATTTATTTATTTATTTATTTATTTATTTATTTATTTATTTATTTATTTATTTATTTATTTATTTATTTATTTATTTATTTATTTATTTATTTATTTATTTATTTATTTATTTATTTATTTATTTATTTATTTATTTATTTATTTATTTATTTATTTATTTATTTATTTATTTATTTATTTATTTATTTATTTATTTATTTATTTATTTATTTATTTATTTATTTATTTATTTATTTATTTATTTATTTATTTATTTATTTATTTATTTATTTATTTATTTATTTATTTATTTATTTATTTATTTATTTATTTATTTATTTATTTATTTATTTATTTATTTATTTATTTATTTATTTATTTATTTATTTATTTATTTATTTATTTATTTATTTATTTATTTATTTATTTATTTATTTATTTATTTATTTATTTATTTATTTATTTATTTATTTATTTATTTATTTATTTATTTATTTATTTATTTATTTATTTATTTATTTATTTATTTATTTATTTATTTATTTATTTATTTATTTATTTATTTATTTATTTATTTATTTATTTATTTATTTATTTATTTATTTATTTATTTATTTATTTATTTATTTATTTATTTATTTATTTATTTATTTATTTATTTATTTATTTATTTATTTATTTATTTATTTATTTATTTATTTATTTATTTATTTATTTATTTATTTATTTATTTATTTATTTATTTATTTATTTATTTATTTATTTATTTATTTATTTATTTATTTATTTATTTATTTATTTATTTATTTATTTATTTATTTATTTATTTATTTATTTATTTATTTATTTATTTATTTATTTATTTATTTATTTATTTATTTATTTATTTATTTATTTATTTATTTATTTATTTATTTATTTATTTATTTATTTATTTATTTATTTATTTATTTATTTATTTATTTATTTATTTATTTATTTATTTATTTATTTATTTATTTATTTATTTATTTATTTATTTATTTATTTATTTATTTATTTATTTATTTATTTATTTATTTATTTATTTATTTATTTATTTATTTATTTATTTATTTATTTATTTATTTATTTATTTATTTATTTATTTATTTATTTATTTATTTATTTATTTATTTATTTATTTATTTATTTATTTATTTATTTATTTATTTATTTATTTATTTATTTATTTATTTATTTATTTATTTATTTATTTATTTATTTATTTATTTATTTATTTATTTATTTATTTATTTATTTATTTATTTATTTATTTATTTATTTATTTATTTATTTATTTATTTATTTATTTATTTATTTATTTATTTATTTATTTATTTATTTATTTATTTATTTATTTATTTATTTATTTATTTATTTATTTATTTATTTATTTATTTATTTATTTATTTATTTATTTATTTATTTATTTATTTATTTATTTATTTATTTATTTATTTATTTATTTATTTATTTATTTATTTATTTATTTATTTATTTATTTATTTATTTATTTATTTATTTATTTATTTATTTATTTATTTATTTATTTATTTATTTATTTATTTATTTATTTATTTATTTATTTATTTATTTATTTATTTATTTATTTATTTATTTATTTATTTATTTATTTATTTATTTATTTATTTATTTATTTATTTATTTATTTATTTATTTATTTATTTATTTATTTATTTATTTATTTATTTATTTATTTATTTATTTATTTATTTATTTATTTATTTATTTATTTATTATAGTTACAACTACTCAACAGACGAATCCTATTAAAGGGCAGGAAATTACAAAATATAATCGATACTTTTTAACTTAACAAAAAAACTTAAATATTAACATAGTCCACAAAAGAACATGATTTTCAAAACCCTAATATTACAATTAAAATTATCAATGTGTTGTTGAACCGACGTCGACGTATAGTTTGAACACATGGTGTATAAAGGTGAAAATTTTAACAGATTTGTTCTGAGAACTGGCAAATAAAATAAACTACTAGAACGAGTTTGAAAAGCTGGAACATGGAGAGAGAAACAACTAAATAGTTTTGGACAGTCAATTTGGTTATTTAAAAGTTTATATGAGGTTACTATTGAATAATTTCCGTTGAGTATTCAAGTCATTCATGCGAAATAACATATTGTTGAAAATGCCTTGAGGGGGATAAACGCCATCCGACTTATATCATAGTAACTACAAATTTTCTCTGTATTTTCTCAATATGAATTTTATGAATTTCGTATCCTGGATTCCAGACTAGGCAGGCATATTCCAATTTAGATCTAACGAAAGCATTAAACTCCAGTGTAGCAGTATCCACAAGCTGCTTGCTGTTTCTTATCATAAAACCAAAATTTCTATAAGCACCTGCTACCATATCATTGATGTAGTCAGTAAAAGTTAATCTGCAGTGAAAGATTACACCCAAATCTTGAAATTTATAAGATCTAGTTACATTAGCTTCGTTAATTGAATATGTGAATTCAGTTGGCTGCAGTTTTCTCGTAAAACTGATGCAACTGCACTTACTAATAATGAGAGGTAATAAATTTCTTTCGCACCAAAGATTGAATTTATTTAAATCTTCCTGTAGACTAATATATTCCTCAAAGTTGGAAATCGACGAATAAAGTTTTAGATCTGCATATAATCGAGCATTACAACTAAGTTCACAGACGATATCATGTATGAAAATAATGAATACGAGAAGTTCTAGAACGGATCCTTGCGGAACTTCTGAAGTTACTGTCATTTCAACAGACTTAAAACACTGGTACTGCACGCTTCTGTTGCTTAAATAGGAATACAAAAAATTTGTGAAATCCATCACTAAGTCCTACATCGCATAGTTAATGCAACAATAATACATAGTCAAATGCAATTGACTAGTCCGTATAACTGACATCATCCTGCCCTCCCCGATCTAAAGTCTTAGCTAGACACTTAAAGTCCTAGTGTGATACTTATTAAATTTGTGGTAATAGATCTACCACTGATACCAGTGATTTTTGCTGGTTGGAGCAAATTTGAGCTTTTAAATAATTAAATAATATTTCATATAAAATTACTTCAAACAACTTGCAGAAATTACACAAAAAATTAATTGGTCTATATATAATTCTCTAAGAGGTTTTATTTTTATTTTTGAATAAAGGACAAATTAGACCTTTTCCAAATTAGAGGAAATGTGTTCGTTTGCAGAGACATATTGAAGATTATGGCAAGAGGTTTAGCTAATAAAATGGCATAATTATTTAGTAAGAATGCTGGAATATCACTTGGCCCTGTTAGTTTCGATTTAAATTTTTTTAATGCTTTCAATACATCATCTTCAGTAATACTTGCAATTATTAATGGAGGTGCGTTAGATTTTGAATCTATGTCGTTCTCTACATTAAATTTATTTGACGAAATAAGAATGGATAGAAAAAATTGTGCAAATGCATCCAGTATCTCCTGGGAATCATTTAGTACAGCATTATTAAAATTCATTGATTTGGGAATAGTACATACATTTTTCTTATTATTAATGTAAGACTAAAACTGATTTGGGATAGATTTAATTTGCCTCTCAATATTCGTAATTTAATCATTAAAACTTAAAGCTATTTCTTTTTAAACTTAGTGCTCAAGCTTTTAAATTGATCAAGTAGATTATTATCATTAGTTTCTTTATACATGCGCAAAAATCTAAATTTTTGTTTAATATCCTTTATAACGTTCTTATTAAACCAGGGTGGATAATTATTTTTCCTAGGAGTAAACTTAGGTACAGACTCTAAAAATACAGAATTTGATATATCGTAGAGTTGCTCGCAAACACTGTTGACATGGTCGTGATAAGAAATACAAGACCAATCGACATTACATAAATTTTCATAGAACTTGGTAAAGTTTGCTTTCTTAAAATTAAAAGAAGGTATATTATTCGCACACGGAAAGAAAACTATTCTATATCAAAGTAATCGATTATTCTTAAATTTTTATATTTTATACATGTCACTAGAAAAATATTTCTTGGCATAATAAATTATTATTGTTTCAATAATATAGGTACCAATTGTAAACCAAGAACAGATATATTTTTGAGTTTCATTAGCCCAAGTTTTTAAATCAATATAAGTTTGATTCCCTCGAAGTATAAGTATGCATTAAATATACTCCTAATAGTACACTTCTTTCGAGTGCTCTTAACCGTGAGAGTAAGTATAAGGGCATCTTGAAGTAAATTTTAATTTAAATGTTTTTCTTGACATAAGAATACTACTCTTGGAATAAAACTACAAACAACTTTGCTGGAAGAATAATACGTACTATTAATCCTATAACTGTTATCCTTGATTGAATACTTGCTAATCTCAATGTGAAGTATTTTAATGTTGGAATAAGTGAATCGCGCATTGGTGGGAGGTCAAAAGCTATGCCTTTGCCAAACAAAGACGACATACCTTATCTACTACGCGTCGAATTGTGTGTGCTGTACTTTGTTCATAGATGTTGATTATTATGAAATAATTTAAATTTGTAAAGTTATACTTGAAAAAGAAGTATATGAACATTATGAACTATGAAATAGAAGTTAATGAGTCTACGATGGAAGTGCTATTAGCAAGTTGGGAATTGGAGTCCTTAATTTCATTATTAGAAGGTAAGTTTAATAATTCTGGTTTTACTGCATGCAAGCTATTTTAATTACGTTATACTTTACAAGAAATGAATACACAACGTCACTATATTGTAGGTGAAAAGGTATTCATCTGTTTAATGGTTATGTATAGATTTCCCAATTTATTTTCCTTTTTGATAATTTTTGCTTGTGTAATACACATACAATCTATAGTTAAGAACTGCATTTTTATTGTAGTGGCGTTTTATTATACAATACATATACAGGTTGACTGGTAAGTGGGCTTATTCCTTTGAAGGTGGGTTAGTAGAACTCATTTGCAATTGATTTAGAGATCTAATAGTTTTTGAGATATTTTATTTTTAAAATAAAAATATATACAGTGAGCACGTAAAGGTTGGAATAAATTCCGTAAAATCGTTACAAAGCAAGTGACAAAAATTCGCTCAGACACGTCGATTTTTAAATTCATTTCTTAACTTGTTTATTTAAAAAAAAAAATTTTACATACTTTTTTTAAAAAGTTATGACGTCATCGGCAATTTTTTTAAATGGCAACCCCCATTTTTAAAAAATTTTATTTGAAAGAGCACATATTTTTGCATACAATACGTTAAATTCTAAGGCATGTTGCACGACGAAATTATCGAAAAAAAAATCTTAACTACTTTTAACAGTTTAATAAAACAGAAATACAAGAAATAATAAATCCAGCAAAAAATAATTAAATTAAATGTTCAAATTGCGTACCATTTACTTCTTGACAATGTCCAAGCCGAAATTCAAATTCTCGCAAAACGTTAGTAATTGTTTCGGGTCCAATTCTTCCACATTCGTACCTAATTCTGTTTTTTAAGTCCTTAATGTTATTCGGTCTATTAAAATACACTTTGGATTTAAGGTAACCCCATAAAAAATAATCCAATGGAGTTAGGTCCGGAGATCTAGCTGGCCTTTCTAATGAACCGCGTCTACCAATCCATCTGTCTGGGAAAATTTCGCTTAAATAATTACGCACTATTACCGAATAATGCGGTGGTGCGCCATCTTGTTGAAACCATATGGAGTTCTCCGGTACATTAGGGTTTTTGCCATTTGGATACAGTGCGGCAAGTCCCGGTATTATGTTTTGTTGGAGCAACTCCAAATATTTTACACCATTTAATGACCCGTCAATAAAAAATGGACCCAAAATTGTAGTCCCAACAATTCCAGCCCACACATTTACTTTCTGTGGAAACTGGGTATGTACCTCCATCATCCAGTGTGGATTTTCATGTGACCAATATCGACAATTTTGCCTATTTACAGCGCCATTTAAGCAGAAGGTGGCCTCATCAGAGAAAAGTACTCGACTTAAGAAATGTGGATTGGTATTACATCGTTCCATCATGGTTTCGCAAAACTGTACTCTGCGGTCGAAATCATCTTCGTTAAGCTCGTGAACTAAAGTTATTTTATATGGGTGCCATTTATTCTTTTTCAAATATTTGAAAACAGTCGACTAACTAATTGACTGCTCTGCTGCGACTTCGCGACTTGGTTTGTAAGGATTTTCCTCCATTGTCAGTAAAACATCTAACTGTTTATTTTTTGAAATTGCAGGACGACCTCTCGTATAATTATCTCTTACATGACCACACTCTCGGAACTTATCTTCTATTTTGCTAACAGTTGATTGTGTAATCGGTCGATCGGAGTATTTATCGTTAAATAATTCAGTAACCCAAGTTTGTGTTCGGGACATGTCTGTACAACCAATCATCACCAAAATCTCAATTCGCTGTCTCTCACTTAAACGTTCCATTATTAAAACTTTAAATAATGTGACAACTGAATGTGAGTAAATGTGAACTAACGTGACAGCCAGGTCCGCGTTTCTACTAGATGAAAAAAAGCGTAAACATGAAAAAAGTCGTAAAACAGTTCCTCTACCAGGGTTCGACCATAAGTAAAACACGTGTGTGCTATTAATGTTAAATTGTTTTTTTCTCGATAATTTCATCGTGCAACATGCCTTAGAATTTAACCTACTGTATGCAGAAAAATGTGCTCTTTCAAATGAAATTTTTAAAAATGGGGGTTGCCATTTAAAAAAATTTCCGATGACGTCATAACTTTTTAAAAATAGTATGTAAAAAATTTTTTTTTAAATAAACAAATTAAGAAATGAATTTAAAAATCGACGTGTCTAAGCGAATTTTTGTCACTTGCTTTGTAACGATTTTACGGAATTTATTCCAACCTTTACGTGCTCACTGTATATATAACTTGCTTTAATATTTCAGTTTCCTGCGTTAATTTACATAGTTATGTAACAAAAATTAGGATAAATACTTTAATAAGATAAAAACACGAGCTACAAAATTACATTGGTGAAAAAATTTCAACCCAATCGTACATTCACAGGAATTTTTTTTTACTTGATAATGTATTAAACGTGCAAATTATTTAAAAACTTCTATACTTTATATATTACTTTTCGAATGAGGTTTATATGAAGTTTTAAAACTATATTTTACTTCCATAAATAATACAAAAATACTAGGTACAGGTATAGCGTCCATTGTTTTCAAATTAAAAAGATACAGGGAGTTTCAAAAAACATGTGCCATCGCTTAAACGGAGATTCTACACTCAAAAATAAGACAAATATACCTAATTCCTATCAACATAGGTCCATTTTTGCTTCGTTTCTGAGATATTGAAGTTTTATTTTTCTTTGCGTTATGTATAGATTTCCCAATTTATTTTCCTTTTTGATAATTTTTGCTTGTGTAATACACATACAATCTATAGTTAAGAACTGCATTTTTATTGTAGTGGCGTTTTATTATACAATACATATACAGGGTGACTGGTAAGTGGGCTTATTCCTTTGAAGGTGGGTTAGTAGAACTCATTTGCAATTGATTTAGAGATCTAATAGTTTTTGAGATATTTTATTTTTAAAATAAAAATATATATATATATAACTTGCTTTAATATTTCAGTTTCCTGCGTTAATTTACATAGTTATGTAACAAAAAATTAGGATAAATACTTTAATAAGATAAAAACACGAGCTACAAAATTACATTTGTGAAAAAATTTCAACCCAATCGTACATTCACAGGAATTTTTTTTTTACTTGATAATGTATTAAACGTGCAAATTATTTAAAAACTTCTATACTTTATATATTACTTTTCGAATGAGGTTTATATGAAGTTTTAAAACTATATTTTACTTCCATAAATAATACAAAAATACTAGGTACAGGTATAGCGTCCATTGTTTTCAAATTAAAAAGATACAGGGAGTTTCAAAAAACATGTGCTATCGCTTAAACGGTGATTCTACACTCAAAAAATAAGACAAACACTAATTCCTATCAACATAGGTCCATTTTTGCTTCGTTTCTGAGATATTGAAGTATTATTTTTCTTTGCGTTAACTGTAAAAAATATATACGCCACTGATTTTTTTTAGTTTTTTGTTGCCCAATTATGTAGAAAGTTAATTGCCGAAAAAATGTCACCTCTTGACGTTTTTTAGATATCGGCATCGTGTAGAAGATAAATGCAATTTTTAAAGCATTTTTAAGTCTTTTAAAAAAAAATAATGCTATTAAGTACCCTACATAAAAAATAGCATTTATCTCCTATACGACATCTAAATCTCACAAAATTCAAGAGGTGACTTCTTTTCAGCAATTAACTGTTTACATAACTGTGCCATCTAAAACTAAAGAAGTCAGTGGTGCATATATTTTCTTTACAAAATTAACCATGTTTTTTGAACACTAAAAGCAATGGAGTTTCTAAAAAAAAAAAATAATAATATTTCAAAAACTGTTAGATTTTGCATTATGCGTATTATAGTTAAATCAGTTGCAAATGAGCTCTACTAACATCCCTTGAAAGTAATATGGCGACTTACCAGTCATGCACCCTGATGTGTACCTATATATAACTTTATTAATCACTGACTTTCGGAAATCATTAATATTAATTTATTATCAGTGTAGGATTAAAGTTCTTTGTTCATGCCAAAAAATGCTAAGCTAACATATTAATTATTACGTATTTTAGCTACCTATTTACAGTTTGTATATATGCACGGAAATTTTGTGATTATTCAAATGGGGTTAATAATTTCGGTTTCGTATGTACCAAACTTGTTATGCCATACCTGTTTGAGCATACTTTTCTATTATATAGTTAGCTACAATGATTTGTTTAAATTATTTATACATTAATAACATAAATAATTGTTTTCTAGGTCAAGAAAATTACTGGAAATTTCAGAAGAACTGATTATAGAACTTATTCCTCAAATTGGAAAGAGAATGAAATTCATAAAACACTTAAAAGCACATAAAGAAATAATGTGCCTTCCTATGGTAAATATTACGTCTCATACAAAGTGTGTTCACAAATGGACTTATACTTGTAACATCTTTTGTTTTTGGTTTCTTAATAAAACGACATTCTTCATAAAAACTTCTTCTAATTCTGAAAAGTCCTTAGTCAATCCTAAAAATTCAAATTTGATTCAAATAATTTATCAATTTTATTTAAATATTGTCTGAACGTTATTTGTGGCATTCCCTAAATTTTTCCACTTCTTGTTTCGGACTTATTACCACATGAATAATTCTTCGTTATCTAAAAAAATATAGTTAGTTACCCAGTATGCTACTGGAAAAATAAACCTCTGCGCTTGTGACTTTACGTCAAAAGATTAGTCAGAGGGTGTTTTTTGACAACTAATATGAGACAAAAAAAATAATAATATAATTCCTTAACGTTTCAAAACACCCTCTGACTAATCTTTCAATGTAAAGTCACAAGCGCAGAGGTTTATTCTTCCAGTAACATACTGGGTAACTAACTATATTTTTTAGATAACGAAGAATTATTCATGTGGTAGTAAGTTCCAAAAAAGAAAAGAACAAAAGTTTTATTTAAATAATACAATTGTTGAACGAAATGAAATTTATCCTTACATTAAGTACTAAATTTAATAGATCGCAATATTAAATCAAGAAAGAAAAGATTTCAGTCAACATTAAATATTTATTGATTCAAGTAATTCATCAGTTTTGTTTAAGTAATACAGTTGTTGAACGAAATGACACATTTCTTACATTAAGTGTTAAATGTAACAGATCGCAATATCTCTACTTTTGAACTGAATAAATGAAATCTTGGATTAGGTATAAGTTAGTATTGAATATTGTTCGAAAATTCCTCTTAGCTGAAGTAGAACCATTATTCTAAAGTTAATAATTAGTTATCATTAAAAGAAGGAGACTAAGATAGTGACTTTTAAGAATAACGTTTTCCTTTATGGAAAAATATCTTTTTTAGTTGAGCTGATATTGTGGGGAAAAATAAAAAATATGTATTCTCTTTATTTTCCTTCGGTTGCTGCAAGTTGAGGTTAAAGTAGAATATTATGGGGCATTTGAAATCCAAAGTCTATGCAACACAGCCAGCAATCATCGATGATTTTACGATACAAACTTACTGGAGCATCGACAAACGCGCTAAGTAACATTCGGTGCTTTGCTAACTTGACTATTCCAACGACAACTGCCTATATAAAATGAGCACTTCGATCGACTGGAGAATTCGGCTTCTTTGGTCGGATACAGAGCAGGTGCAGGATTACTGGTCCTCTGAGTTAGCAGAAATTCCGGGATCCGGTATTTCGACACAATCTCGGCTCGTTTCATCCCTACGTGTTGGATGAGAGCACGTCTATATACAACACGTCTACATATAACATGCCTGTGTACCTAAGCACACCAACCGATATAAGAACCAGGCTTACCACATACTTTGATAGCACATGTATTTTTCCATCTCGATCGCCAGATCTCACTTCGGTAGCATCGTATTATATAAGTTTATATGAGAGAGATTAAATTTAAACTATTTTTCAAGCATTAATAAAATAATAATCAATTTTCTATATTTTATGTATCGAACGCCATAATGAATATCTGTATGAAGAAAAGTACAATTTTATCAGAAATAATTTTTTAAATATTTTCAAGTAAAATCACGTAAAATCATATTTTATTTTTAACTGTTTATGTCCAGTTTGCTAGTTGCAGTGCGCTCACTACTGACGTGTTATCCGTTAATTTTTTCAACATAAATATGTCTGTGATAAATGTCTTATTAATTAAATAAGAAGTGATAGAGCATCGTCCTGGGAAACCATGATATTCCCCATTTCCCCTGAATCAAACTCAACGACTTTTCAATTTTAATATGTAAATGTCACGTGATTATCTTTCTTGCTGTCAAATGATATTTATCAAACGTTTTTCATACAGCGCGCGTTTTGCATGGTTTCCATTTTTCTAATAAAAGGCAGACGATAAAAAATAAACTTTACCCCTCGAGCGGCGCACGTCAGTTAGTGTCACGTTACTTTAACTAGGTAACAGACGAAAAATATCATGCAAATACCAAGTTAGGGATATATCCATATAGACAGATTGCTGTCTCGTTTCTACGTTTTTATTTTTATTAGATATCTAACTCAAAGAATGATGCAATTTTTATGCATTTTAATTTTACAATTAACGACCTAGAATATTACGCATAATTTACATTTAAAATGTAATTATCTTAACAGTGACGGTTATAAAAAGAGATTTAAAAAAATGCCAACATTTGTTTATTAATTTCAAGCATCAAAACAAAAGCGCATCAATAATAATGGGTGATTTTAAATTGTCACTTCACTCTAGTAAATAATAGCCATGATTACTCCTTCGTTGAATAATATAATATTATCTGCTAGTCTGTCATAATGACTACGTTATAAACGTCAATTTGAATATCAAAATGACATATATTTCGGACTGCTACGATACTAAATCCATTATTGTACTCAGTACCATATTGGAATTCATTAGTTAGAATCATAACAAATCTTGAATAAAATTAATGGAGTTAGTCACTGAATTTAACGACAACCAAACAATATAATTATTATAATTTGACAAATTAATACCACACACTGGTGTTGAAAATTTTGTATTATTTTCATTGTTAATTTGCACATTTTCATTTAGTACATTGTGCTGAAGCGAATATGTTTTTCGCCATGAAGTACTGTTGATAATTTTTTCTTATTCTGTCTAATTTATCTCTCTGCAACACTATTGCTTTTTCAACCTCGTAACAAAGAAGAGGAAGATCTCTTGAAATAATGGCCAATATATTCCTACGGATTAGCAAGTTTCAGAAAGTAGTAATAATTTTTGTAATATTTCCAAATGTGTGAATTCCAACTTGTTGTTTTGTATATCTATCTGTTGTTTCTATGCAGGGTGATTCGCGAGCAATGTGCAATAGCATAAAGGTAAATAGATCACTTCAAGACAAGTCTAGATCTACAAGGAAAACATTTTTTGACTACGGGTTAAAAAGATACAGGGTGTTTTATGCGTTTGGTCTGACAATTCAAAGAGCTATTCTCTGCAACGGATTGGATGTAATCGAATGAAATTTACCAGTTACATTCCTCACCTAGGACTTATGGCTCACTTGGTTTAGAACAATCCATGGCCGGACTCGGTAAAAATCTGCCTTCCACGTTTTTGACAAAAAAGTACATTTTTCTTTTGCATTTCTGAAAAATTATTCAATTCAAAATTATTCAGAATAGCGGATCAATTTTGACACTACACCTAAACTGTTTCGGCAAAAAAATCACAAAACAATTTAACGCATTAGAACTAACACTTTGACCGAGCATTAATTATAGGGTAGTGGTGAGAGGTATGAAACTTCTCGTATGGTCTAAATGCTACTATCCGACCGACATCATAGATGTTTCTGTGGCGGATAGCGACTTGCGAAGCAAGTACCGAGAGCGGCGACCTCTAGCCCAGGTGGACTAAACTACTGTTATTAAATATGATTTGAACAAAACAACTACTCAGCTGGCAAATACCCCGACCTGCATTGGATTACACCTTCAAATCATGATAGATCGATAGCCAATATCATTTGTCAATTCCTAATCAGACATAGACCGGTTTCTAAACCGTTTAGATCATACGAGAAGTTTCATACCTCTCACCACTAGTCTAATTACGTTAGTTAGTATATGACTAGCAGGTTGGCAACTATCATTTGTCTGTTCCATAACCTATAGCATACTGAGGAGAACAAATAAGTTCGAAACCGGTCTATGTCTGGTTAGGAATTGACAAATGATATTGGCTATCGATCTATCATGATTTGTAGGTGTAATACAATGCAGGTCGGGGTATTTGCCCGCTGAGTAGTAGTTTCCTTCAAATCATATTTAATAACAGTAGTTTAGTCCACCTGGGCTAGAGATCGCCGCTCTCTGTACTTGCTTCGCAAGTCGCTATCCGCCACAAAGACATCTATGATGTCGGTCGGATAGTAGCATTTAGACCATACGAGAAGTTTCATACCTCTCACCACTACTCAATTTACCGTAGTTAGTATATGACTAGCAGGTTGGCCACTATCATTTGTCTGTTCCATAACCTATGGCATACTGAGGAGAACAAATAAGTTCGAAACCGGTCTATGTCTGGTTAGGAATTGACAAATGATATTGGCTATCGATCTATCATGATTTGAAGGTGTAATCCAATGCAGGTCGGGGTATTTGCCCGCTGAGTAGTTGTTTCGTTCAAATCATTTTTAATAACATTCATTATAGAACAGCTTGATAGAGTCTATTCAAATGCTTCAGATCCATATCCCTTCTGAGACATAGCAAGAATCATAGCAAAAAACTTTCCTACCTAGTTGATAGTTTACAGTTTCTAAATTAACGAGTATAAGATAATAGTAGGAGAGTTAGTGAACGTTTTGTTCAAAGTGTTTTCTACTGGTTGAAATTATGTAGGATAGCATTTTTTTCCTACCTTAAAATAGCATCAATAACCTGGCTGGGCAACCCCCGTCGGGCGCCACCCCTTAATTTTTCAAAGCAATAAAATCGATGTAAATAAAAATGAAACCTACCGCTTGAAATTTTGGTATCTTCTATTTTATACCTTTTTAAGTAAAAAAAATTGACTGGCGTATTGTTTGATCATAATACGTTATTCAAAGCAACACAACTTGTAAATCTTAAATGTGCTGGCTACCCTGATGACGCTCGGCAAGCAGAAACACGTGTCGGTAGATATTTTAAAGTTTTTTAAAGTGAGTGTTCAACTGGTGAGTACCTTGTGTTTTATTTATTTTTGGTTTTACTAGACAGAATAGTTGAAATTAAAAATAACATTATTGAGTCAGTTGTACTGAACATAATGTGCATATTATCTTTTTTTGTAATTCAAATTTCAGCGTTTTGGCAAATAGCCGGGAAAATAATTGTTTAAAAAGATATATGTTATACTTATCTGTGATAAGATTTGTAAGTTAGTTAATAATAATTAGCAAAAAATTTTCAGTTAATATTATTTTTCATTCCACTCTATATTTTAAACTTTTACCAAGAAGAGGAACTTAATTTGTTTTTAAATTTTTGCATTATTTTTTAGTTTACTTATTTTGCATATTAGTTCCAGTTCGGTTACGTTTTGGATATTTAGTTTAAGTACAGAACTTTTGTTTCTAAAGGATATCTAATCCAGAATCGAAAGTATCCCCAGGGTAAAATTAAGATTTGAATCTAAAACAGCTTAAGAGACTGCCACCCTAACCTTCGACATACAATTTGCCAAGGATATATAAAAACGATTCCTAGGATTATTTTCAGGATATCTGCAAGATGCCACTTCAAAGGATATTGTAAATTTGAAGTCAATCTGACGATATACCTATGAACTAAATTTCAGGATATTCAATGGATAACTCTGTGCTAACTAGGTCAAAGAAAATGTACTCTAACCCAACAATCATCAAGGCCCCTATTGCAGAATGTGTACGTGTGGTATAGTACAAACACTATTATGTAAACTCACACGACATTGTACATATTTTTGCAAACTAAATCAGTATGTTTTCATTACATGACCTATTTAACAAATTTCAAGCTCGATAAATAAAATGCCTATTTGACTTTCGCGCAAAAACCACTCACAAAAATGAATTCCCCATGCACACTATTACGATTCCGATAAAATAATAATGCAACAAGCACGCTCTGGAAACTATATTCCTGTTATGTTATTTATACGCACGGTCCATTGAACCTTGAACTAAACCGAAGGTAGCTAGCTGTCTGTAAGATAACATGAAAACCTAGTCTATTTACGTGCAGATTGAGTCCGCTCAGTTGAGCATTTGAATTTGTAATATCGAGGCGCTTTCGTCGATCGTAGTTTTTATGATTTTGAGCCCTCTTTAGATTTCGGTGACGTCCTCGTGCATTCGTTAGCTTGAAGTGAGTTTTTACTGGGGCTTAGATATTCCACGGGGTCTTTCGGGCGTACCGAATTGCAGACGGCTTAATTAAAATTTTCGCGACGCGACTTCTAAAACAACTATAACTGCACGACGGCTGTTCGGTGTTGATGATAAAAAAAAACAACAAACGACCCGTTCAATCAACTAATGGGTTCACTGCCGCATTCTTTTGAAAGGATTTGTGAAATTTTTACATATGCGATGTGCTTAATTGACATAACGTTGTAGGACATATTGTGAAGTAAATTTTCATACACATGAACATTTTTGCATATTTGTATTTAAATTACTTAATAATTTATATACAGGGTGTCCCAACCAAAAGTAGGCACCCTGAATAACTTTGGAGATGAAAAATTGGTGAAACACGTGGATCTTGTATCCAAGGGGGACATATTTTAATGTAATACTTGTATACCTATCATCATCCCTCAACCCTACACGGCCACCCCCTCAAAAAATTCAAATGAGAAAGGGGGTCGAGTGATACATCTTTTGAAAGGTCTTTCAATTCTCTACATAACTGTGTATTTTTTTAAACTTTTATCGATTCGTTCCTGAGAAATAATTGTTTCATTATTTTAGGTTCGGGAAATAAAAATAAAAGAAGCAGTTTAAATTATCGTATGTAGTGTTCAAAATGACCTCCACCGACTTCCATACAGTAGTATAATCTGTCTTGAAATTCTGTACGAACATTTCTGAACACATCTGGAGTCAATAAACGGCATTCTCGAACAATTCATTCACGTAACTCTTCCAGAGATGCGGGTTTTGTTGCGAATACCTTCGATTTCAAATGTCGCCATTGAAAGAAATCCAAGGGAGTTAAATCGGGTGACATAGCGGGCCACTCCACAGGGCCACTTCCAATCCATCGCTCAGGAAACCGATTATCCAAAAATTGACGGACTACTATAGCAAATTGTGGGGATGCCCCATTCTGTTGAAAAAACAGTTCGCCCTCTAAAAGATTATCGTCTTCTTCGAGGATTTGGGTAATCATTGGGTCGATGTTATTTTCTAACAGATCGAGGTACCTTTCGTCACTTAAATTGTCAGGAATAAAAAACGGCCCGACAATGTGTCCCCTAAGATGCCAGCCAAAACATTTAACTTCTGAGGCTTTTGTGTATGAGTTTTCATGAACAAATGTGGATTGGTTTCACTCCAATACCTACAATTGTGCCTGTTTAACTTCCTATTTAACTGATATGTCGATTCATCAGAAAAATACGTATTGTACAGTAGATTGGTATTACCGTTTAATTGTTCACGAAAAATCTCACAGAATTCAAGCCGACGATCGGGATCATCTTCGTTTAATTCGTGTACCAATTTAAATTTATATGGATGAAATATGTGGGCCTTTACAATTCGATGAACACTGCTTCGTGATACACCGGAAGCCTCAGCTACTTTCCTGATCGATTTAGTATTATCCATCTGCAAATGACCCAGAACTGTCACTTCGACTGCTTCATTCCTAATCGGACGCTGAGGTTCATGTTTTTTGTTTCCTACAGAACCTGTTTCCATAAATTTTGTCAACAATCGTAAAACATAGTGAGAACCAACCCTTCTATCTGGGTGATTTCTATTGAATATGCGCTCTAGCAAAATTATCGCTTTTAAAATAAATGCTGACAATTTCTATTCTCTTCTGAAGGGTATAAACCATTTTGAGAACTCACTCTGGTAAAATATATCTCGATTTAAAATTGGTTGTGAACAAATTAATGTTCAAGGACTATCAAATACTTATGAGTCTTTTATTATTCTAAAACTAAACGGACAAGGAAAGTGTTTTTTGTCGAAAAAGCTCGTGTTGATTTGGGAGCACTAAAAAATGTAGTTTTTTTATAAATTCCAATACCCAGTGCCGTGTATTTTAGATTTTTTAAACGATTTCGATAGTGTGTAATCATCAAAAATAAAATTATTTTCCTTAAGAACGAATCGATAAAAGTTAAAAAAAATACACAGTTATGTAGGGAATTGAAAGACCTTTCAAAAGATGTATCACTTGACCCCCCCTTGCCATATAAATTTTTAGAGGGGGTGGCCGTGTAGGGTAGAGGGATGATGATAGGTATACAAGTATTATATTAAAATATGTCCCGCTTGGAAATAAGGTCGACGTGTTTCACCAATTTTTCAAAAATTTTTTTATCTCTAAAGTTATTCAGGATGCCTACTTTTGGTTGGGACACCCTGTATACTCCCGTCCACTTGAAGTGGATCATCAGTGATTAGGGTGATTTTCAAATTGAGTTTATTTTTGAACTACCCCACACATTTCCTTGATCTTTTTTTAATTTTCTTTCTTGATTTTTTGCTCTATTAAATAATTCTTAGTTAATTATTTCGGACTTACTGCTTTTTTATACAGGGTGTTTAATTCAAACATGTACTTTGGCCAAGTTTTGCTTTATCTGTGAGCTATGTCAGAGACGATGTGTCAGCATGCACCACCCTGTAAATTGACAAGACTCTTCCTGAATTCATTGCATTTTTTTGTATTTTGAATATCTTGGATATTTTAGAAGATACGATTTTTTTATACTGCTATACATTTTCTACTTGTATATTTTGTATTCGATAGGCTATGAAAAAAAAAACACTTCTAATTAATTTAGTTTCTATTGTTAGTTTTAAATAAATTTCTTAATATTATTGCACAAATTGCCCTTGCGCCACTTAAGCATTGAAGATTTAAATAATAAGCTGAAAATTTAAAAAGAAAATTATATCTCCATATCCCTTAACATTACTTTTCTATTGTGCTCAATATAAAAAAATTCGTTTTTGAAACTTTAGTTTTCTGCTATGTATTGATGTTCCAACTTAGTGGGAAATAGGTCAATCAAAACAGAAAAACTACTTTTTTAATTTAGTCGACGTTTCACTATATTTATTAGCATCCTCAGGACTAGTTAAATTGTGTTGTTCTTGCATATAATCATTTAATCAGTAATAAATTAAACAAACCATTAGTATTTAACACTTGGTTGTATTGTTTAAAATCAAAGTACTCAAAGAATTAATCAGTGATGTTGCATACATATTACTGATATACTGATTGTTTTGATATTCAATATAACCCTCTATATTAAAGTCTCCTAAAATATTAATTCATCTTGATTATTTAAATATTCACAATTAATTAATGAGTCAAAGAGTGTATCGTATCTCTTAATATTAAGATTAGGAGGAATATACAGTAAGCAATATAAGATTTTTTGAGTTTCTCTAATTTTTTTTTATTGAAAAAATGTTACATTTTCAATGTTACTAAGTAAACAAAAGAACATGAAACAGTTTAAATCAAATGTTCAAACTGGGCGCCCGTTGCTTCTTGACAATAATGAAGGCGTTGCTGAAATTTTTCTAAAATATTTTGTATCGTTTCTGGGGTGATTTGATTAATTATTTGCCTTATTCTGTATTTTAAATCATCGACGTTATTTGGTCTGTTGAAGTAGACTTTCGATTTTAAGTAACCCCATAAAAAATAGTCAAGCTGGGTCAAATCGGGAGAACGGACAGGCCACTCAATTTCACCGCGTCTACCGATCCACCTATTGGGAAAAACTTGATTCAGATAGACTCTTGCTTCCAATGCAAAATATGGTATAGCTCCGTCCTGCTGATACCAAATATTTCTATGAATTTCATTAATATATAGTTGTCATCATCTAGGAAAAGTATTCTTAACTCTGGAACTAAGAAATTTTGCAAGAAATTCAAGTAACGCTCGCTAGATAATATGCTGTCAAAGAAATATGGTCCGATAATTTGAGAATTTATAATTCCAGTCCAAACGTTCACCTTCTCAGGATATTGAGTGTTGGCCTCCATCATCCAATGTGGATTTTCTGTACTCCAGTATCTACAGTTCTGTTTGTTGACTGTTTCATTTAAGACGAATGTTGCCTCATCAGAAAAAATAATGTTTTTTATAAATAACGGATCATCTTGGCATCTATTTGCCATGATTTCGCAAAATTCAAATCGGCGATCAGAGTCATCGTCGTTAAGTTCTTGAACCAAATGAATTTTATATGGGTGGTATTTTTCATTTTTTAGAAGACGCAATATGGACGTTTTACTAAGATCATTATCGGCGGCAACTTGTCTTGTAGGTTTATGTGGATTATCTTGAATATCTAACAAAATATCCAATTTCTATTCATCGTCCAAAATGCGTTTTCTACCAGATTTAGGAATATCTGTGGTATTTCCAAATTTACGAAATTTGTTTTCTTTTCTAATAACCGTATACTGAGAAATGCGACGATCAGGACACTTAGTATTGAAGATTTCGCTTCTGCGTTCTTGTTTTATCACCACATAATATTAAAATTTCAATTCTTTGGGTAACTGAAAGATTCATTGTTAAAATAATGATTAACTTGACAATCAACGATAAATAACTAGAATCATAAGTTTGCACAGATGTAGCAAATTAAGAAATGTAAATATATAATTTTTTTCTGATATGTAAAAAGAAACCCTTTTTACTTCTTCCTCTTTGTTGCGGATTTTGCCACCTGCGTACCAGAAAAACCAATAGATTTAAATAAATGTTGTTATGACACAAAATTAATAAGAAAAGTCAGATTTGAGAGATATTTGGTACATAGGCATAAATAACATTTAATTGTATATATTACAAATAAATTTTGAAAGTTTCTAATTTAATTCTCTTGATGAAAAATATACAAAATTAAAAAATCTTATATTACTGGACAGAGAATTAAAAACACTTTCAAATGAGCTATCAAACGCACCCTCATTACATTTAAAATTTTTAAATGGGTAGTTGCTACTCCAAGGGGGTTGAGGGGGATGTATAAAATTATTCTCAAAAAATATCATTTTAGAATTAAAAATTGACGTGTTTCATGATTTTACTCATAACTTGTAAATTACGTAGATAATGAATTTATCCGTTACTTATGGACCTCACTGTATAAGAATAACATGTAAACATAAAAAAAGGACAAATTAATTTTAACTCCCACTATATCAATGTTGGGGACTAAAACGGAAATGAAACCTAAATCCAACAGATTAGCATTGTATGATTTTTTTTGTGATATCAAAACACCATCACCTCTACTTTACCAGTCCGTTTAAAATTACGGTCGAATCTAAAGGTGACAATCATTACTAAACCATTCACTGTCACATACTGAAAAGTCCAGCTATGTTTCAGTAAAGGCAATTAAGTCATATTGAGAAGCTACAGATTCAATACGTAATTCATTGGTTTTAGTTTTTAGGCCACGTACATTTTGATAAATAAAGATGAAACAATTTATTTAAGGTTAAATTTGGTGAGATATTTGTCACATGGCTACGTATATCCTTAACTTAATTGGACTAGTTCCTCAGTGGTTGCCATTCACTTACACAAAGAATTGAATGGTTCCCTCTGTAATCGTGCCATTTTATTAGGGTGAAGAAAACTCTCATAAAGAGTTTATTTCAAAGCAATTTCTTGACACGATTTCGAGAACAACTATAACTACATGACGTCTGTTCGTTGCTGATAAAAAATTGTAAAGCTGTAGCAGCCCGTTCAATCGACTAATGGCTTCGCTCACGCATTCCTTCGACACGCACCACCGCGGCGCGTCCCCTATGCATATGCAAAGCGCAAATATGTCATGAAATATGTAGTCGCCACCAGAGCCATGTTTTTTTTGCTCTCAAGCCGTTAATCCGATTAGAGAAACGCTGCAAACTTCTCGGGGTCTCGACCGTCATCTCGTGCATTATTTAACTCGGACGATGTTTAAAAACGACTGTTTCTTATGCGAGTTTTTGTTTTTCTACTTTGCACGCTATCATCTCTTTATCTCAAACACGAAACGTCGCCGTATAAAGCTTATATGGCGCTTAATGGCTTCATCTCAAAGAGTGTTTTTATCAAAGAGAGGCTGCTCACTATATTGAATTTAATGTTTAATATAGTTTTGGATAATAATTAATATTTCCTTTTGAAATTTCCTTAGAGAAATATGCAATATTCCATCTTAAAATTAATATAGAGGTGCTCATAAACCATTGTCACAAGAAAACACAAAAAATCGGCGAAACTCTATTATTAGGACATTATTACTTCCATGACAAAACGGAGAATATTCTGCTGTTGTGAAATGTCTCTTTAGAAATGCGATATACATACACTACCAAATACAATTAAAGGATCATCATAAGTTAAAATTTTAATATATTTCTAAAATTATGGTATTTTCGTTAAAATTGGTATGTTTTCTGAGAACCCGAACTCGTCCAACAGTAATTCATTTGAAAACATAACTTGGGTCCATATCTTTCAGACGCCGATACTATTCAACAATATTTAGAGTGTAGGCGTGAACCTCTTTCACATCACATTCTGTATGTTTCCTTATATCTTACTCGTGATTTTTCATTGAATTTTGAAAACAACTTTTCCCTATTTTTAGAGAAAAAATTAGACATCTGGACTTATCAGGTTTCTTAAATAAACCTAACATTTGTATGTTCACTATGCCAGCAAAACGACTGATATTTATTGAGTTTCTGAAGCAAACCGATGTAAAATGACGTTGACATATTATCTTCATCAAAAAGTCAAAATTTTTAAATTTTACGTATGATTCGCTCTTGTGAAGTAAGCATGTATTTGTTTTGATGCGTTCTCAGAACTCGATGAATATACTTTAAGTTCCGTGTGCCCCATTGAGCACTTTATTTAAAAGTGAATGTGGGACACTCGAGATCCTAAACAGAAAGTAATATCTAAATTTTGATATATCTATCTTTATAATTTATTAAAACAAGCCCATCGAATTACTGGCTGCATTATTTTGAAACACCCTGTACGCAGGGTATATTATAAAGGCATGTAAATTTAATGGCAGATTCTGGGCAGTAAATGATAATGATATCACTTAATTTATCTTTATTCAAACACATTTATCTTAAAAAAGTTACTATATCTCTCGATAATTATAATTATAATTATAATTATGATTGTGGTTGTGATTGTGATGGTAATTAGTTGTAATTGCAACGTCAATGTAATTATAATTATAATTATAATTATGATTATGATTATGATTATGATTATGATTATGATTGTGATTGTGATTGTGATTGTGATTGTGATTGTGATTGTGATTGTGATTGTGATTGTGATTGTGATTGTGATTGTGATTGTGATTGTGATTGTGATTGTGATTGTGATTGTGATTGTGATTGTGATTGTGATTGTGATTGTGATTGTGATTGTGATTGTGATTGTGATTGTGATTGTGATTGTGATTGTGATTGTGATTGTGATTGTGATTGTGATTGTGATTGTGATTGTGATTGTGATTGTGATTGTGATTGTGATTGTGATTGTGATTGTGATTGTGATTGTGATTGTGATTGTGATTGTGATTGTGATTGTGATTGTGATTGTGATTGTGATTGTGATTGTGATTGTGATTGTGATTGTGATTGTAATTGTAATTGTAATTGTAATTGTAATTGTAATTGTAATTGTAATTGTAATTGTAATTGTAATTGTAATTGTAATTGTAATTGTAATTGTAATTGTAATTGTAATTGTAATTGTAATTGTAATTGTAATTGTAATTGTAATTGTAATTGTAATTGTAATTGTAATTGTAATTGTAATTGTAATTGTAATTGTAATTGTAATTGTAATTGTAATTGTAATTGTAATTGTAATTGTAATTGTAATTGTAATTGTAATTGTAATTGTAATTGTAATTGTAATTGTAATTGTAATTGTAATTGTAATTGTAATTGTAATTGTAATTGTAATTGTAATTGTAATTGTAATTGTAATTGTAATTGTAATTGTAATTGTAATTGTAATTGTAATTGTAATTGTAATTGTAATTGTAATTGTAATTGTAATTGTAATTGTAATTGTAATTGTAATTGTAATTGTAATTGTAATTGTAATTGTAATTGTAATTGTAATTGTAATTGTAATTGTAATTGTAATTGTAATTGTAATTGTAATTGTAATTGTAATTGTAATTGTAATTGTAATTGTAATTGTAATTGTAATTATAATTATAATTGTAATTGTAACTATAACTGCAACTGTAACTGTAAATAAATGTAACTGTAATTGTAATTGTACCTGTACTTGTAACTGTAATAATTGTTATAAATGTAGTTGTAATTGTATTTGTAATTGTATCTGTAATTGCAATTGCAATTGCAAAGGTAACAGTAATTGTAATTTTAATAGCAATTGAACTAGTAATTGCAATTTAAATGGTAATTATAATTGTAAATGTAACTGGAATTGGAATTGGAATTGTATTTGTAATGGTAAATGCAACTGCTATGTAAACTCACTTGTAATTATTGTAATTACAATATGCAATTGCAACTGCAATTGTAACTGTAATTGTAATAATTGTATTGTGTCTTCAGATACAAAGGTGACGGTGATTGTAATTGCTTAATTTTAATTAAAATATAATTGTAACTCAATTAGTGTAATTAGTATAATTCAGAGAATTAGTATGCAAAAATTAATGAAAGGTAGGTAAATATGTTGCCAGAGGAGGTTAGGAATATTATAATCGACGTATATCATTGCTGTGTAAAAAAATTTCGACTCTTCAATGATGGCTTCTTATTTAGGTTATTTCTGATCAAAATAATTATTCAATACTGTTTTTTTCTTAAATGTGTACTTTGTATAAGTTACGACGTGAGCTGAACTATTTATTATCTATGTATATTTATTGCAATAAAATATGATTGTTGGCTCCCACATACATCTTAGGGTATATAAATTTATGGAATCACCTTATAAAGTGCTACAAAATTCATTACCCATCAGCAGATGTTCAAGAGAAAGGTAGAAACATAATAAACGATTATCATTTTTCAAAGGGAGTAGAAAGTATCTGAAGCGCCGAGGTAAAAGGAGGAGAAATTCAAGATAATATATACTAGAAAGTTGTGTGGAAATTGTTAAAGTTAGAAACTGCTACATGCGATGTTTTCTTAGAAAATTGAGTAGCACCGGAAAGATGAATATTTCAGGCCTGCCAACAAAACCTCACCACCCCTAGTAAACGTTGCATAATACGCCCTTTCCACAACAACATAACATCTCTAAAATGTTCTTAACTTTGTCTAAGCCCCCCCGTTATATAAGACTTGTCTCGATAAACGTAAATAATACTTTTCAAGTGGCAACTTTTTCGCTGTTATGTCGCTAGTATTGCACCTTAACTCGGGCAATTTGTTCTCTCGATAACGGCTTCAAAATCAATAAGACCCATTCGCTTCCATTTAAACCAAACAAACTATGTAGTTTTCAAGTCTATTTGCCTTTGAAAGGCCTATAAAACTAGACGGATAACTTTCTCGACCGATAAACACTACAGAATTTTCTGTGTAAGGGAAATTTGATGCAAATAAAATACCCTGAATAGGCACATCAAATAAACAACTACATTGCATTGGCACGACAAATTAACATATCACTTGTAATATTCAACAACTTACTTTCAAGCAGTTGGTGTTACAGATTTCCATTTCAATAGAGAAGACATAGATTTATATTTAAGAATGTATGTAGTCAATATTAATATGAAGCTATATAAGAATAATATTCTAGCGATTGACTAATGGACAAAGTCAAATCCCATAATAAAAAGTATGAATCGACAGTTTTAATCATTTGTCGATGATACCAACTTGATATATGAAACATGCCTCAAGTAAAATATCGATGGCTTCGGTGCTTGAGGAAATAACTGTAATGCTAGAATCAACAGATTATATTTGGCATGTGCCTTGTTTTTTTTAATTTGATGGGCATATGATTACTTGATATCTAATATTTTTTATGATAATTTATTTCATATGTAAATAATGCTATAATAACAATGAAATTTTCACCGAATTATAGCGACACTATGCGCTAGTTCTTATTTATTTCACAATTTTTTCTTCAGGGTGTACAATTTTTTCCACAATTTTTTTTTTGATGTCCTGCCTAGAAATTGTAATATTTTTGCATTTTTATAACTATTGTTATTAACGAAAATGTATTATCGTTTTAATAAAGTTCTAGTTATTGTAAAATAAAAACGTGTAAACTTATTAATATTTGGCCGCTTTGGTAATTTCTAGTGGAATACAGGAAAATAAATTTTAATTCTCTTCCATGTCCAATTCAATCGAAAAACAAAACCACTTCTACAAAATAATTGTAAAACTGAGAACGATTATTGCAATAATATTACAATGTGGCCACCTTTATTTATATCGTTGCTTGGTTATTGGCATTTATTTTTAATTCAAATTCAAAATCAAATTCCTACTTGTCCGTGTGACAGTACGATTTTTATTTTTATAGAATGTCAAAATTTAATAGATTGAAAATTGTTATGAAGTAATTGCAAGATATCGTCAACTAACGCCTCGAGCTCCAATTATCACGTCGTGGGTCAAAAACGCCTCTTTATGGCCTTGGTACATAAATAACCATTATCAACATTTTTATTATTATTATTATTACAACCGAAATTGTAAGTACAATTTATAAAAGTGTTATTTTCGCAACGGGATGCCAAAAAATGTTGTTTAGGTTTGTTTCTTAGGTGCAGATTCATATTCGATCACATTATGATTGTCAGTTGAGATTGTAATGGTGTTTAGGGTTGTACTTTAGATTTTCGTGTGCATTTTTCATTCCCTCAATGAACTTATACTAATGATTTTAGCGATCATTTCCTTATAATCCAAGCCTTCTTCATGTTGAAGGTGCAGCTTTTCAAAGCCTTGTTTATCTCTAACGTTGAAGATATTTCGTTTAGCATTTATTCTTTTTCTTTGCAAAATGTTGTAAACTGATTTCCCACTGATTTACGTGACTTAATGGTATTGGCAGGTATACTTTTACCAACTATTCCATCAAATTCTGCTATACATCAAACTTTTTGATAAAACCTCAAAATATTTAGTTGCTAATAAAGAACATTTATTTTCTTCGTCACCATCGTCCGTCACCATACAAAAGTCGCATGTAAATTAGTATAATTACGTTAATGTTTTATGAAAATTAATTTTATTCACTAGTTCCTCGATTACCATTCGAGCTCAAATTTATCGTAGACAACAGTGTCTCTTGAATATAGCACGAAAGCTATTTTTAAGCAAAATGGGCATTCGAGACACTAACGCAAAAATTACCGACATAAATTTGAGCCTTTGAGGTATTATATATAAATATTTAAATATAGCACAAACTGTGGACAACACATGATTCCAATTTCATTAAAACACTTCTTTATCTAATCAATCCTTCAAAGTGAGAATAAATGGCGTTCTGTCAAATAAAAAGTCACAACAAAATGGTATTCCTCAAGGATCGGTGTTAAGCATGACTCTATTCCTGATTGCAATAAATGACATCATGATCAACATTTCACACCCAGTCTGAGCCAACTTATATGTGGATGATCTCCTTAAATACAGCATAAGTAAGAATATCGAAACTTTGTAATCGTCAATAAACAACATTGACACCTGGACTAATTTATCAGGTTTCAAGCTTTCATTCGAGAAAAATAAGCGTGTACTTTTCTCCCGAACCAAAGAAACGATTTAACCAATATTATCATTAAAAAGAGAAGATCTAAATTTCTCAAGTAATATAAAAGAAGACAGCGAAATACATAGAAAATATATAAGGCAATCCGAATAATTACAGGAGCTTTTCCAACAACACCGATAGAATCCCTCCACTATTTAGTTGGCGAAATGACTATATCCCAAGGAGTAATGTCAACATTACTTTCGTATGCCGATAAAATATCAGCATCTTCCAACAATTTTAATTACACGAAAACCTTTTCAAATCGTTCAAAACTTATTTATGACCGTAATTCCAACATACTTCCTCCTTTGTACGAGAGATTAAATAGATACATCCCAATTAAACCTTTTTTTTCCTACCACAACCTTGACCCCTCATGAACTCTATATAGCTCCATGGATTCTCCTTTCGGTTAAAGTTAACACTGAACTTTCGAAATATAGCAAAAAAAGACACTCATCTACAAATAACGCGTTTCATCAACTCATTTCTTTATTTATAAACTCACAGTTTATCTACACAGACACATCCATGAACTCTGAAGATTATAGTGTAGGTTCAGCAGTTGTTACATCTAACGCCACAATGAAGTTTCGCCTCCCAAAAGATAAAAGTGTATATACACTTTTATCTTTTGGGAGCTTAGTGAGTTAGAGCAGATTATATAATTGCGTTCACTACCATTGTTCAGAATATTTATGACAGCTTGGTGAATTGCAAACAGCTCTCTGGTATATACCAGAGAGCTGGTATATACCAGAGAGCTGTTTGCAATTCACCAAGCTGTCATAAATATTCTGAACAATGGTAGTGAACGCAATTATATAATCTGCTCGAACTCACTAAGCTCTCTTCACTCCATCAAACAACTATACTCAAATAACCCAATAGCTCAGCAGATCCAGCAGACAGTATATCAACTACATCTATTAAACGTTAGTGTGACATTCTTACATGTGCCATCCCATATAGGAATCCCAAGCAATGAAACAGCCGACGCAGCAGCTCGGAACGTAGCAACATCTCGTACCGTGGATACTTATGACATCTATACGGAATGTGATTTAAAATGCGGCTTTAAAAATAAGATCAATAAACGATGGCAACAAAAATGGAATAATAGTAACGTTAAATTTAAACATGTTAAACCAACAGCAAGTAACGTCCTGTCTCTACCGCCAAACCGCAGAGAACAAGGTTTCCAGGTTCCGATTAAGACACATTCGTTTAACACATAGTTACTGGCCAAAGACGACCCATCTCGTTGTGAAGAGAATGTCAGCATCGAACATATTCTAATAGATTGTCCAGAGCATGCAGAAGCAAGAAGGAACTGACAAATTGGACCCATTAATGACGCTTTAGGAAATAACCAAAAGAAAGTATCTAGTCCGATAAAATTCTTAAAGAACATTGATATTTACCATAAAATATAACTACCATGTACCAACCTCGATATTGTATCGTAGTCTTATAGTTTTTATATGTCAGCTGTACCTAAAATAATAGAATAATAATTGTATCACTGTATTGCCATAAGCTAATGACCCTTAGCGGTTGAGGCTTTATTCGTCAATAAAAATAAAATGCTTCTTAGGACCATTTAACTTGATCTTGAATCAAATACAATAAAAAGCATTATATACACAATGTTTTTATAATTATTATTTCCGTGGTATTTGATTCAGGATTAAAGTAAACCAATATAGTGCAACTGAGTATAAATACTTAGAAGTGCACCTTAATATTACACAGTGATTCATTGCATCGGGGAAAAACTGTACCAAGTGTTGCCGGATAATAATTGACGAAAAAATGTTCACATAGGCATATATACAAAAATTAGTCCTAAAGGAGAAACAGCCCCTCAGAAACTGATCCCGAATGATGATTATTTATTGACAAATCTAAAACTTTGTGGGATACAAATTTTATATTGTCACAATAAGAAACTAAATAAAGTACACGTTTTGTATTTTTTCTCGAATATATGTTTTCAGGAGGATCGTAATAGTCCCCGGTAATAAACCGTTCTCGAGATTTTTCGGAGAGAAAAAATGAAAATTTTTGGAATGTATGTACCCCGTATGTTAAGGACTCTTTGAACGTTATTTACGACTGTTTGAAATTAGATAATTTGTCTTGTATGTTTTTCCCGTAGATTATAAATATCTGTATGAAAATATTGTTGAATGGCACATAAATTTGCAGTAAACATAACCACAATGTTTTAATATTTAGTATAATAATAATAATAATAATAATGTTTATTAATTTCAGAAAACTACAGTACAAGTACAGGTTTAAGAAATTTTGTCATAGTTGTACAAGAGAGTTAGTACTAGGAACATAACAGGAAATATTAACATATTTATAACTTATAAAATTGTCATTTTTAATAATTTTAGCATTAAATTAAATATACAGTCAAAAGTATAGACAAATAACTATTTAAAATGTAATAAAATATACATAGAAAAGACACGTATACACGAAGGATATGTTAATAAATGTACAATAGTACAGTAAACAGTAACCCGAACAATAATTAAAAAGTTGACATAAAATCACCTATGGTATAGCAGTTTTTATTTATTAATAGTGACTTTACAGCAGCTTTAAATTTATAAATTGATGGTAAACATTTAACAGATTCAGGTAAAACATTGAAAAGCTTACACCCATTATAAAAAGACTTTTTTGATAAAGAGCTGAATCATGTTTTGGTGGTATAAAATTGTTTTTTTTTCTGGTATTATGATCATGCTGGGCTCTGTTTTCTGAAAATTTTGTTTTATTTTTATATACAAAACAAGTTACTTCATAAATATACATAGAAATCATTAGTGTTTTGAATGCATCCCGGCACGACTCATCATATTTTAAATTAGCCATGATTCGTAACGCTCGCTTTTGTAAAACAAACACGCTATGTGCATCATGTGATTGACCCCAATGTACTATGGCATATTTAATGGTAGAATGAATAGATGCAAAGTATAATTGTTTTATAATTGATGAACTACACTGTTTTGATGTTATGGCTAAGGCAAAGCATGCTTTTGATAATTTAGCACAGACATCTTGTATATGACTAGACCATTTAAGATGGCAATCTATCTGTAAACCCAACATTTTTGAGTTGTTTGAGTAGCTCAGGCTCGTTATCCCATCCAACATTATGCTGTCATTTATTATTATGTTAGATTGCGATGTTTTAAACGCAATACATGCTGTTTTTTCGCAATTAATACATGATTTGTTTTTCTTAACCCATCTATTTATTTTTTCGTATATCATTATTGCACAGTTCTCCGCATCAGTCAGACTGTTACATCTTATCAATACATTAGTATCATCAGCATATGATACTATTGAGCATTATGGATGTTCTAAATAATTCAGCATGTCATTAATAAAAACTACAAATTATGTGGGGCCTAAAATAGATCCTTGGGGAACTCCTGTATTTACAGCATTAAGACTTGAATATACAGTTTGAATTTTAACCTGTTGTGAACGATTTGATAAATAGGATCTAAACCAATCATGAGCTATGCCTCTAACGCCATAAGTTTCTAACTTATTTAATAGTCAATTATGATCGACACAATCAAAAGCCTTGGAGAAATCTACAAAGAGCCCCAACGCAATTTCAGATTTGTCCAGTGCATTAACTATACCATTTACAAAATCGCTGAGAGCAGAATCAACACTTTTTTTGTTTTGTAAAACCATGTTGGCTTTGAGAGAGCATATTATTAACTGTGAGAAAATCCACTAATTGCATATTAACTGCAGATTCAAAAATTTTAGAGACGCTGGGAGATAGGCTAATTCCTCTATAATTACTAATTAGGTTTGCATTGCCTTTTTTAAAGAGGGGTATTACATTAGAGATTTTTAATTTATCGGGGTACGTGCCTTGTTCAAGAGACAGATTAATTACATAGGTCAAAGGGCGAAAAATGTATACACTGATAGTCTTTAATAGAGAGTTGGATATCTCATCAACTCCAGAGGAGTTCGAATTCTTTAACTTGTTTATTAATTCTAGAACTTCGCCTTCTGAGAGAGCTCTAAGAAATAGTGAATTCCTAGAACATTTTAGACAAGATTCTATAAAACGATGGTCTATGCCTTTAGGAAGATTAGAGACTACATTCTTAGCGGAAGATATAAAAAAATCATTAAATGTCTCAGCGCATTCTTTAGAATTTAAAATTTTACCATTATCTTCTATTTTAATCTGTAAATCGTGATTTTTGGATCTACCTAAGGTGTTATTTATAATATTCCACATCGCTTTGCTTTTATTTTTTGCGTTTGATACCAGCTGATCATTTATTTCCATATTAACTGACGAAAACAATCGTCGATATTCATTATTAGCTAATTTAAACTGCTCTTTGAACTGAGAATATTTTCTACTGAGATCAGCAAAAAGTTGTACTTTCTTTCTGGTTGCTATTACTTCCGGTTTTTTTTTATGATTTTTTGTATATTATTAACTTTTTTTATTACAGTTTTTTGGTTTAGAGATAGGAAAACAGATCTCGAAGTAATAAGATAAAGTATCCATAAATGAGTTAAATGCATCATTACAGTCTTGAGTAGTCCAAACCTCAAACCAACTTGTATTTTTTAGATAAGTACAGAATTCAGAGATATTATTATCACTAAAGAAACGCATATAGTGGACTTCACTGTCAATTACTCTATTTACGGACATTTTAACAGACTGAGCAAAATGGTCTAACAGGTTATTTTTTATTACACTTGTTTCATGAATTGCATCGTCACCATTAACTATAATGTTATCAATACACTTACTAGATATAGAAGTTACTCTAGTTGGTTCGTGAATGGTTGGACGCATGTTGTTGCAATTTAAGATGGTTGACAGCTCTCGTAGGGTAGGACAATTTACATTAAAGTCTATGTTAAAATCATCACCTATTACTATGCATCTATTACTATGTAAAAATAAGTCTAATAATTTACCAAACTGATTGAAGAAAATGTTGATATCACCATTTGGAGGGCGGTACACAACTAACACTACAATATTAAAACCTTGAAATTCAACACCACAATACTCAAAACTATTATTCACAGACAAATTGAGACAAGAAATTATGGGTTTAACTTCAATATAATTTTTACAGAATATAGCTACACCCCCATGTTTTTGTTTAGATCGGCAAAACGAAGTACATAATTTAAAATTTTGGAGACTGATTAAGTTAATCTCCTCCTCAGATTGCCAATGTTCACTTATTAATAACACATCCGTATTATGTTCATTTAAAAATATATCCAACTGCTGAATTTTGTTCCTAATACTCTGTATATTTTGATGGGTCACGACAAAAGCTGCAGTCTCTTCTATGGGTCTAGTATCAGTTGCGATAATCGGGGGTATAAAAAAAGTTCACTATTTCGCCTAGTCTGAGAAATACTATTGTCAGAGGGTTGCCTACTATTTATTTCATATATACATGGAGGCTCTAAATTCACGAATTTTAAATTTTTTTGAGGCTTTGATGACTTTATTATACTTGAAAGACATCTAGAAATATACATTTTAAAATCGTTATTTATTATTTTATTATTTATGTCTACATAACCTATAAAATCTTGTGTGTATTTGTTGAATCTAAACAAGAATTCACACAATTTTACATTATACTTATAAATATTCTGTAGCCTGAATGTGTTTTTCAAAAAATATGGAACCGATGTAAATATAATGTTTGTATGCAAGCACTGTTTTAGTTTGTTACAGATGAAACGAAAAGAAGAAGTTCTTTTTGCATATATATCATTTGAACCAGCGATTATTATAATATGATCATTCATTGTATAACTTTCACTAAAAACTTCCATTTTATTCATAACTTCACTTAAAATCGCTCCAGGTTTAATAAAAGAGGTAATTTCATATATGTTGGGATTTAGAAGCTTGCTAATTTTTTTATTTATATATTTGGCATTTTGATCTCC
>JANEYF010003368.1:1080000-1311922 GCA_029963845.1 Rhamnusium bicolor | reverse complement strand
CTTGGTGATCTTATAAGAGCATTAGTGTTACCTGGGTTAACTGTTATGTTTGATTTTAACATAATTTGCACGTTCTATTGCAGCAACAAAATTTGATCATACTTACATTTTTGGAGGTTAATTGTTAATTTGTTAAACAAATGTCAAGCAGGAGATTAAGGGGTACCAATTTAACTGCTAGGCTAGGGCATTATGCAACGAACATAATTGTCGAGTTATAGTTATGACAAAATAAAGTATTAAATGAACTTAAATTGTTAACTAAAATATAATTTATATCGCCATGTTCCAAACACAGCTGAAAATTCTTAGATTTTTCCTGAACAAAATCTAAACTAATCGGAAATTAATTGTTTTCAGGATGCCATGTTAATGCGTATAAAATTCTGCACTACTTTGCTCCTTAAAGCTATTCTCTATCTCCACTAATAACTAAGATACCACCTCCCGTGGGACACACTGTATATATGAAAAATGAAAAACACGTTTTATTAAAAATTACTTCAGTTGTCTTTGTAATATGATTTCCAATATATTCTTAAAAATCCTGTAACTTTTTTCTAAATTATTTTTGAATAGCCAGAAATAACAAAGTTAACGGGGTGGGATTTACACAAAGTTTCCCTCACATCTCCCTTAGTATTAGAGACAGACTCATCGACCCCTATAATCACTGTGTTCGTGAGTGTTCTATTCAAATATGCAAACAAATACAGGGAGTTCAATTTAAAAAGATAAAATTAATAACTGTGGCCATCTTGTGTGAGCCTCCATCACTTTTCTGATATGATTTTCCAAATCTACATAAAAAGTCCTATAACTTTTGTATTTACCCTGTTTTCGTAATAATAAAAATAACGAAATTAGGCGGGGTAGAAATTCTCACAAAATCACTTGTACACGGAATTTTGGGACACAATTTCTACATAAATTATCTTCTTTACAATAAACGGTGGAACCACGAGAAAAACGTTATAATAAAACTTGAATTTGATTAGATAATATATTTTTATAAGAGTGTCAACAGTTACTTCTCTCACAATTAATTTTAAATGAATTGCAACGAAAAAATGATCTTAATGAAGATGACCCTCATTGATAGCTAGCTATTATTAAATTGCGGATCAAATATGACAAACAAAAAATTGTTCTGAAATAATTTGTGAATGGATACAATCTGGGTGTGATCTATGTATGAGCTCTCACAATCCACAATCGTCCCAGTTACAATAATAGAATGATTGACGTCGTTAGAGACAACTAAAAATATTTAATTTACACAAGGCGCCAACATTTCTGTTTAAAAAAACTATAAATCCACAACTTCTAGTGACTCAATTTTATGATTAAAATTAACAGAAATATCAATACTACTGTAGTTTTCCATTATAACCACCAGTTAGTTACCAGTTATGGTTTTAATATTTTGAATCATTCTTTTTTTACATTGCATAAAATAATGTAAATATAGAATTTTAATTGCATAAAGGGTTTTAACGTTGTGATTTAATTTTTCTGAAACACTATCGTGTATGTCTTAGTTTAGTGATACTGATTTAACATTTTAATGTTTATTGTCATGTGATTTTAGTATCTGTCAAAGAAAGTCCAAGAAAGTTGCATTTCTTTAAATTTAATTTCGTGGTTCTAAACAACGTCTCAAAAGTCTCCGGTGATCCGTTGTACGCATAATTTTTACGGTATAAAAAGGTTAAAAAAATGTTTTTCGCGATTATCTCCGTTGTTTTGAATTTTACGAATACGAAAGTTACTATAAGATCGAAAGATTAGAAAATTATCTACAAAAAAATTCCTTACTCGTTTTGTCACACGAGTGACGAGTGTTTTTGAGAAAACTTGATATAAAAGTTATAATATGACACGCAAATACCTCGATTTTATTGCCAACTGATATTGTAAAATTATATTTTGAAAAATATATTTAGGTGAGTATGTTTTCAAACTTACAAAGGGACGATAGAAGTAAACAAGATAACACCGAATAAAAATAAGCAGCTGCATATCCCCTCCTTATTTCGGCGTAGACTATGCTTTGAGTGTACATATACCTACCCACCGCATTCTTGCTAGTAAACCACACAGTTTTGGTTATTTTTTCGGCGTTTGTAGACATATTTTCCAGTGTTAGAAAATAAAGTCGCGTTGATGGGCAATGTGTTGTCGCCCGTCGATAAAGTTTTGACAAACTACAGGCAGCAAGGATCATATCTTATTTCTTCATGCATTCTCCGGATGTGATACATCTGCTCTTTTTCATAGAGGTAAAACATCAGCTCTGAAATTATTAGACAAACGACCTAATTGAAAGATGCAGTTCAAGTTTTCAATCGAAGTGATGATTCTACAGAATCAATTTCTTCATGGAGCGCGATTTTTCTGGCCACGTATTGTGCTCCAATTAAAGAAAATTCCTTGAACAACTATAGTTACTTGTGCTTCCGTAAATTAGTGTTTAAAAATAAATCGGTTAAGTTCATTACCACCTGCAGCGCAAGCAGCTAAAGAGCACTGTTTCCGAGACATTATCACGTGCAAAAGTGGTTAGGAATGAGCTGAACCTCCAAGATTGGAGAAGGTTATTAAAAAAACAATTTTTGGAGGCAAAAAAATTAGCACCTCCTGCTACGGATTGTCTATTAAATATGATTTTTTCCAATTACACAAATGGTTGAGGACAATTATGTGGCTGATGAAAGTTGAGACTCCATTGCTCTTTTGTTTGCAGCATTTGTCACAATCTTGTTAAAATACTTACGACGAAGTAGCGACTACCGATAGTTTCGACTCAAATCCATTCTTGTAATTTTGATCGTGAGAGCGAGCGTTCTGAAACATACTCGTCGTTGTCCGAATTTTCGATATCAACGTATTTGGAGAAAAAGAGGACATTAAAAAATTGAAGTATATACCGGACAAAAAATTGGCCTTCAAAAAGAGGACATGTCCGGTAAAAAACGGACGTCTGGTAACCTTATACGTATAACGGATCACCGGGGATTTTTGAGACGTTGCGTTGTTTATAGCGACGAAATTAAAGCGTAAAAAAGCAGCTTTCTTGGACTTCTTAAAACGACATAATTTCTGTCTAAACGCACTGGACTAATACTGATAAAACAACCTTCATAATGTAGAGGTACTTACAACTACTATTTTTAGCAATCATGAAAAACTCATACGGTTTTAAATTTCTTGGACAAGCAAAAAATAGTGGATTGGATAACACAATACCTACTTTGTATTCAAACACGTTTAATAAACATGAAAAATGTATATATGTACAATGTACAGGGTATCCCAGCTAAGATGTCACTCGCGATTTTCTCGGTAATTTTCAAGACAAATTGATAATTCAAAAACTAGTGTTATATTGTTTTTTCGAGGAATCCTATGCAGCCATGAATGAAACAATAGAACATTAAACAAAAAAGTTATGCTGAAAACTGATTTTTTTTTTCAAAAAAAATCAAAATGGCGGATTGATATAGTATTTTGTTATAGGGCAGGACCCGCTTTAGAGCGGACAACCCGACCCTGTTCAAACAAATTGTATTTATTAAAAAAGTACAAAACGTAAGTAAAAAACAAAACCGTAACAACAGCGTAAACTAATTGCTGCAACTTAGAGTAAATGTTCGATATGGTTTCCACCTACTTCTATGCCTTTTTTAATTCTTTTGATAAAAGATTTTCTTACATTGAAAAATACATTTTGCTGTCCTCTAATAAAATTGGCTGCGTTTTATGTTTGGTCCCACAGTTTTTCTCTTGAATTGATAGTATTTGCATTGACTAAGGACTTCATGTCCTCACACATATAAATCCAAAGGATTATAATAAGGACTACTTGGTGGCCAAGCAAATTCACTTCCTCGACCGATCCATCTGTGAGGGAAAGTCATATCAAGATGATTTCCGACTGCAATGAACAAATTAGGGAGAACTCCATCTTACATAAACCGCATTCTGCCCCTTATGTCTAGCATGAAATCATCTAATATATCAGCAAGAGTATTTCGAAGAAAAACAGATGACTGCCCATTTAAATTTGGAGGAAGGACAAATGGTCCCAATAACTGATCGCTGATAATACCACACCAAACGTTAATCTTAAATTCGTGCTGAAAATGCCTTTTTTTAATGGCATGAGAGTTTTCTATTTCCCACTAATGGTTATTTCTCCAGTTAAAACCGCCTCGACAAGTAAAAGTTGCTTCATAATATGTTCTTAACAAAATTTCGATCTCTGTTGTGTTTATTGAGAATAAATTGGCAAAATTCTAACTTTCGTAGAAGAAAAATAAATTTTGTACAGAAGTGAAGTGATATGGGTAGAAGCGTAAGACACTTAGAACAGATTGTTTACTCACTCCTGTTGCCACTGATAAACGACTTGAATTGACTTGAAGATCTTCATCCACATGAACTAAAATTTCTAGTTCTTGTTTTGGAGTAATTCGTTTCGGTCGTCCTACATCATTTTTATGGCGAAATGAACCCGTTTCTCCCAAACAACGAAACAGAAGTTGGAGAATCTTATGATTTGGCTGCCTTCTATTTGGATATTGCACTGAGTATCTCTTAGCTGTAGTACGCCCGCTAAAATTACTTTGTGCGTATAGTACACTGAAAAACCGACAAAAACGTTTCAAAAAATTTTTTTTACGGTACAACCACATGGGACCTTCACAGAATAATAGATTAGGCCCTTTGGCCATCTAAAATGGCAAATTACAACATTTTTTGGGAGGTCCAACTTTTTTTATTATGAAAAATGTCATAAATCTGTCAAAATTAATTTTTCGTACTTCTTCACACATCCCTCACGATATCTCCGGAACCAATTGAGATAATCAAGTTTTTTTTTTTTTTAGTCGATAAAGGAAACGTGAGCGGAGGTGACTGAATTAATTTAGTCTTTATGGAAAACCTAGTTTTTTATAAAATTAGTTAATACTTTAACATTTATTTTTCTTGCAGTACTTTTTTCAGTAAGCGAAAAACTTTTTTTGTTTTAAGGAATTTTGCCACAGTATATGCATACGGAATAAAATTAACACATCAAGGAAGTTTTTAAAAAAACCGCAATACTCTACGACTTGTACGTTTCAAGTTATTGTTATTTGAAATTAAGTTTCTGCGGGCAGGATGTCTCCCCCGGTTCTACTGTGCTTTAAATCAGTGTGCTATGCATGTTGTGGGTGCATACTATTAAGTATTATTTTTGACATATCTTTAATATAAATTTTATTTTCATAAGCACTTAGGTTTTACTTATCATTATTTACATTGCACATTATTTAAAATCCATTATATTTATACATTAAAACCTAGAATTGAATTAAAAAAAATACGAAATAATTATTTATTTTAAAACATAAAACTTGTTATAAAAATATTTTAAAAATCGTCAACGTCGGAATCTAAAAATATCTAGACAATTCCTTGGTTGCAGCAGTTTGCATATTTGCACTCACTGCAGCATTTCAAACCTTGAGCAAAACAGGTACATCTGTTGTTACAGACCCTGTCGGAACATCTTATTGACAAACTTTGCCTTACAATATCGGGCACAGATTTTTGACTAGAAAAAGTTGCCTTCCAAACATTTTCTTCAAATGTCCAACCGTATCGAGTTGGATCTTCCATCTGCATGTATTGTATATGGCTATTGTACTAAATTTTTAATTGATACAGACACCTGGCTTCGTGGTCTAGAGGTAATGTATTTGCCTCAAAACTTCGGGGTCCCGGGTTCGATTTTGTTTGTACAATGCCGAGTGTGGCATTCTAATTAAGTTTTTTGTGATGTATTTTAATATGCAATAAATGTTTTAAATTGGAATTGGAATTGGTTCGATTCCCGGTCGAGGAACTGGGATTTTTCTGTGAGAGAGATTAATCGTAGTATACTCGGACATTGGGTGTGTGTCCATTGTCTCTAAATCTGTAGCCCTCTCCCACACAAGGTCATTCCAGACCTTCAGGGATAAAGAGGGTTGTAATTTCATGTGGTGTTATTATTATATTATTATACCTAAAAAGAAAATAATTACATGTAGGTGTTTTGTTTCTTTTTTAATAGGTATGGGCGATCTAGAAAAATAATTATTACCTTTTTAAATGTTGTCTAAAAGCATGGTCAGTAGGAGGCAGCTCAGAAGCTGGCCGATTTGTACTTGTTGTTAAGTCCCATCTCATTCAGGGATTTTATATTTTTGTTTTTATTCTTATATAAATAAAGCGTATATTTTACCCCTAATTCCATCGCTTTATCCTCTGACAGAAAAGGAAGGTTTTCTAAATCTATTAAATTATTTAAATTTTTATATAAAACATAGAATGCCGTTTTCTTCCCTATTTTATACATGGCATTAGTTGTGTCACAACCAGTTAGGCAATGAATCGTTAATACTTTCTTGCAAATTTCCTCTCCTAAATTTGCCACAATATTGTTAATTGACAAAAATTGTATATTCTTACTATGTCCTAATTGTATAAATATATTCCTTTGGGACATATCTGGTGTTTCACAGTAATAATGTAAAAGCAAAATCAGGACATCAGTATCAACAGATTTTACCAGAATTGTATTACCTGATTTTAATTCTGATAACATAAAATAAACATTCCATTGTTAAGCATTAAATAATATGTAAAAACTCAATAAAAATAATACTCATTCGCATTCACATTACACGAAGAAAAGCTTGTTTCTAAATGACAATATATTATGTATAATATAAGATTACTTGTATTCAATAGTCTACACTGTACACACTTGAGTGGCGCCGCAGTGAGGCGCATCTAGGATCGAAAAACTCGTAACTTTAAAAAACAAAATCTCGAAAACTATAAGTCGTAGAGAACTGAATTTTTTTTTTTAAAAACTTCCTTGAAGTGTAAGCTTTATTTCATACACATATAGTATGACAAAATTCCTTAAAATAAAAAAGTTTTCGCTTACCGAAAAAAATGCAGCAAGGAAGGTAAACGTTCCAGTTTCACCTAGTTTTACAAAAAAATTAAATTTTCCATAAAAAAAACGAAATTAAAGCAGTGACCTTCGCCCACATTTCCTTTATCAATTAAAAAAATACCTATAATTATCTCGATTGGTTCCGGAGATATCATGAGGGATGTGTAAAAAAGTAAGAAAAATTAATTTTGACAAATTTATAACATTCTTCGTAATAAAAAAAGTTTGACCTCCAAAAAAATGTTGTAATTGGCCATTACAAATGGCCAAGGACCTAGGCTATCATGCTGTGAAGGTCCCAAGTGGTTGTACCTTAAAAAAAATTTTTTTCAAGAAGGAAGCTACTTTTTTCCCCGTTTTACGGTGCACTAGTAAGCACATATATCCCTCATTTCTTCATTTGAAAAATTATTATGTCGAGGCATTTTAAATAAAGAAGTTAAGGAACTTGATAAATTAACACGAGGAACACAAGAACAAAATGAAATGACTAAATGACGTATATGACAGAACTAAGACGTAACCACACATTGCAATAAATACAATTTATTTTATTAAATTTGAATTTGTCTCAAACAATTATTGAAATCTTTAATGGCAGTTTCCTCGAAAATGGTTGGAGTAATCTAGTTCTACCAAGTGTACCTTTTTTTAAGTGGAAATGATGCTCTCGTCAGATTTTCTAGTCAAGTACCACACCGTTTCGTCAAAAAAAAAATGAAAAAATTCATCATCAGATACAGCTCCTGTGACGCCCTCTATGGTCTAACGTGATGTGATACATAAATTATTGTTTCTTAGATTAAAAAATGTTTCTTTACCAAATATGATGAGGACCGATCAGGAGGTTGTTGAGTTATTGCAAAAACAAAAACGAAAAAATAATTTCAACTTTGACACCCCGTATCTTTTTCCACAGCAATATTTTACTAAAGCATATTTGGTTATATCCTCATATTTTGGTCCAAAGAACCTTCCTTGAATTATGGCCCATTATTAATGGTCCACCCAAAGTTACAAATATTTACAAATAAGGTACTATATGATGGCATGGACAAAACAAAAAAACTCATATGAGGCGGCCAACTTTATTGACCCTTCAAAGTGACCACTTTTAGTTTTAAACACAAACTTCTCAAAATTCAAGGGTTCGAATAATGGTTCGGAAGCATTTCTCCAACATGCTTGGGCTGAATCTCTTAAGCAATGAAGATTTAAATGAATCCGAGTTGCAAGGAACATGTGATAAGTTCACTCCAAATGATATTGATTGGTATATAGATGCCATTGTAAGAAAATAGGATACAAGTTGTTGAAAATTTTATTCTAAAGATTACTCCAATAGAAAATCTTCGTCTTTGTGGTAATATTTTGATTTTAAGAGAGAATGAGATGATCGCGCCGTAAGAAAAACAGTTCATGTTGTTTGATGCGACTTCAGTTCAACTAGGCGGCTTGTAACTTGAAAATGATTACCTTTATGACATTTTTATACCGAAATTGCAGCACAGCTCGTAGACATTTTAATTTTCATGGCGCGCAGTATAAAAACTATCAATTTTATGGAACATTTGTATATACCTAACCTTTTTTTGTGAAACATTTATTTCTTTAATTCTTGTTGCTTTTTATTTTCGTATTATTGAAGAGACAGTCTCTGAGTGGAAAATTTTAGTAAAGGGATTTTCTGTTATTGTTATAATAATTAATATTTTTCCGATCGCATATTATTATATTTACAACATATTTTTGTTCATTTCATTACATTTTTTAATAATATTAAAATCGAAACTAATCATGTATTGAGCTGGAAACGCTGTATTTCAAATAATTGCTATAATAAACAATAACTGAACATTACTCGTTCGAGGCATTCTGCATTTTCTTACTGCTGAGGAGGGGCCAATGAAACATGTTCTGAAGAAAAGTTGCGTCACCCTAATTTTGAAAACGAAAATAAAATAATTCAATGAAAACTTAACACGCATTTAAAGATAACAACACTTGACAGTAGAGGCAGGTGAACATGTCATAACTCACAATAAAATTTACTTTCATTGTTCGAGGGGTATCTATATATAAGATTAATATAAAAGATTTTTTTTATCCTTTAAGTGTAAGATTCTGGTGACTGAAAACATTATAAATTAGATTTTTTTTGCATTTACGACACATCTTTAAAATTATTAAAAACTATGAGTGTACTACTTTCCATAAATATATTTCCTTAAATTGTATTAAAACCCACCAAAACTGCACTGAATATATTGTATTAATTATAAATAAGTAGTACCCTTTAAGTCAATTAAAAACATTTAAAGCTGGCTATACTTGCATAGGGTTCCCATCAACCTTTCAGGATTCAAATCTACGACTTTCCATGATCAGAAATGAAGGATTTTGCAACTAACAAAGTAATAATTTACGAAAATGAACATACAAAAACACGAATATGCAATAAATTTAAATATTAAGTAATTTAAAAAGGAAAAATTAAACAAGCAATAAAATATGAAATTTTCATGATAACTAAATAATAAAAACAAGACTTTTATGAATGTTCGTTCAAAAATAAAAAAAATCTATTTACCGTGCTTTAAATGCTTCCAGGTCCAATGGCAACCCTGCTATATTTACTATTATAAATTTTAGTGTTACCTTCGTATTTAATACATCTCTGTCTATCATGTTTAACACACTGTTCAATTTATATGAAAATGTCATTTTGATACAACACATAACCATAATTTAAGTTAACTTTAACTGTCAGCAGAGATTTTGACAGCGTATGATGTCAATTTTGAAAGTCAAATGTCTCCACAGCATTCTAAGAAATCACATTTCATTTCAACTTTAAATTTCAGTTAATAATTTCGTTAATTTTCTAACAAAATGCAAATATTTATTTCTTTCTTTCTTTTGTTTTATTTGTTGTGTTATATTTTATTTGAAAAAGTTATTTAATTCTAATTTAATTCTAACACTCCATCATACTAACACCTTTCATATTCCTATCCTATCCTGGCAAAAAATACCACACCTCTATGTTGGTTTTTGCCGGATGGTGACATTTTATACAAGACTGAATATCAATTTTTACAGTTTGTAGAAAATGTCATGAACTGAGTGAGTAACATTCTTAACTTTTATTCAATCATCAAAATTGCTTATTCAACTAATATAAATAAATAAACAAGTAAGTAAATAAATAAAAAGGTTATTATAGGTTTTGTACATACATATAAACTCATATAAAATAGTAAAAAAATATTCGATTTATTTTAAAGAGTTAAAAGATAATTCTAAACCTTTTTGGTCGACGCTCATGGATATGACTAAATTCCTGTTGTTGGCGTTCTTATGCTGTTCCAATTCATATTGGAAACACTATACATGAACAATGTTATACTGATAAGCCGAAAAGCAAGATTATTTTTGGCAGTGAGACCTGATTCTTATTATGATTTATTAGCCCTTTATTTTCCTTGGTGTACCTAGGTCCTATATCAATCGCATTTACGTTCATAGTGACTTTTGGTTACCAGGAAATTAAAACTAGTTTTAATAATTTCGTTATGCAGTTGCACTACACCGCTCCATATGAATACCGTTTCGTGTTACTTTCATACTGTGATTAAACAATAGGCAGTAAACTAGTACTGCACTAATTCATTTAAATCCCGAGTTGCCACTTCCACTACGCATTTTAATCTATGTAGTTGAATATTTACATTCATTTATGGCAGTTTTATCACAAAATAGTGTGAAAGTTAGGTAAGGTAAACTGCGGTCAACTTATTCGTAATCTCGCATAACATAACCTTTCTATGTTTTGTTTTAGAGAAAGGTTGCGCTTATACAGGATGGGGAAAAACAACTGAATAATGACTGAAACTTTGCAAATATTGCCTGTATAAGGAAATTACCTGAACGGAAGTTTTTGACTGATTACATCGCACATTTATGTGATCTTAATTTCATATCATTATTCTCAAAAATGTCCAATATATTTTGTTCTTTATTTTATTTGTAAGGAAAATATCTACAAGGTAACCCTATTATAGTTTAAGAACATTTGGAAGAAGGGAGATTGTATATTAATTTGTTCTTGGAGGATGAATTGAAAATATTTCACCGTCTTACAACAATATGGTACAACATAAAAAATTGCTGCTGTTGGTATCTTCATACTGTTAATTTGGATAATTTTAAATAAAAATATTATAGATTGAGTAGCTCTTCTGTTTAAGAGTCTCTCAATATTCTCCCGAAGGATACCAAACAAATATTTTAATGTGCAATTTTTTTTGGAAGCGCCGGTGAATGTTTTCAATTGGTGTAATGTGACAATAATTGTAAATTGAACTCCAAATAATTGAGGAAATTTATCAGTGAAGCCTTAGATCAAAGGTCAGGTAGATGTCATCTAGATCTATATTGACAATACCAATACATGTAAATATGTCCAGTTGGTAATAAACATTACAGTAAAAAACATTACATTACATCTACACTGACTTCTCTAGGCTTTTGATAAATCAGATCATGAATTTTTATTGCATAAATTTCAACATTTTAGTGTATCAATGGATGTGGCTCCGTGGTCTAGAGGTAACGTACTTGCCTCGAAAATTCGGGTTCCCGGGTTCGATTCCCGGTCGAGGATCTCGGATTTTTCTGTGAGAGAGATTAATTGTAGTATACTCGGATATTGGGTGTGTGTCCATTGTCACTAAATGTGTAGCCCTCTCCCACACAAGGTCATTCCAGACCTTCAGGGATAAAGGGGGTTGTAATTTCATGTGGTGTTATTATTATTTCTTAAACCTAGTAGTAACTTAACTAAGTGCTGGCAATATATTCAGGTTAGAGGTCATAAATAGACAAATTTTTGCAAGCATCCGGTGTACCTCAGGGTGCCTTTCTGGGACTCTTGTTTTTATCATATTTATAAAAGATATTCCCCGTAAGATTAATGTAAAATCCCTTTCGTACACTGACGATTTAAAAATGTTTTGTCAAATTAACTCCTTGGCAGAATGCAAACATTTACAAAAGAACTATAAACCATATAAATGATCTGGAACAAACTTTTTTTTTGTATGTCAATAGATGCAGTATTGTGTCTTATCCAACAAAATAAAATGTAAATATCCAATACACCTTTAATTAGAGCTAATAAAGTGTCATTTTAGATCCAAAATTACATTTGCGTACCACATTATTGCTACGATTACATCATCTTTTAAAACATTAGGATTTGTATAAATTATTGTTCAATTATTTCGAAAGATCTAAATTAGAATATGTATTTTGATAATCGGATTAGATACTGTTCATATTCCAGAGATAGGTAATAAACAGTTGCTAACATAAACATATATATGTGGTCAAGATCATACAAAATAATTTCTAATATTTAACCAAAATTGCTCTAAGGTAGTTATAGTAAGAGAAATCGCTATAGTGACAAGACGTGCGGGGTAAGACGCGACATGAGGACGGGAAATGTCTAACACATGACATCTTTCATCTTTTACACCGCTTACATTAAAGCGAGAAAGATGACTGTTGGTTTTGTTGGCACGCGACCGAGGCGTAGTTTCACTTACTTTCTGCGACACTTCAGGTCCGCACTTAGTTTTGTTACCGATTTCTTTAGCAGTGCGTTGTAAGAGAAAGTGTTGCTGTGAGTTGTGTAATATATGGTAAAATATTATAAGTAATAATTATTTTATATCTGTTTATTTGCTGGTGAAAATAATTTAAGAAAGATATTGTATTTAATGCAAAAATGTTTCGACCGTGGGAGGCCTCTACGTCTACATATTATTGTGTTTATGAAAATGAAAAGTGATAGTGATTACAGTGATAATGAAAATTAAAGTCCATCAGTATTTTCAGTAAGAAAAAATCGGCTACTTTTGAATGAGCAAGCGAAACAAAGTTGCTTTAATGTTTATTAGTATTTTGAAGCGACGAGATATTGACCCTAATTTGTATGATTTAGACGTAATAGGTGAAACAACATCTCTGACTAACGTTCTCCGTCCACAATACACAAACTGGTGAAAGAGAGTGCCTTCCCAAGAAAACAACGATCCGACGCCGGCCAATCGAAAACTCTTGACCCATTATTAGCAAAACTTTTAAGAACTTTAGTTTACGACGCATATCAGAAAACTTAAATCCCAACTATTGACATGGTCGGCAGAAAACTAAAAGAAATGGATTAACATCACAAATTTACCAAAAGAAATTTAGGAACTTGGCTGAGAAAAATTGGATTTAAATATCAAACTATTAATAAACGCATGGCGATTATGGAAAGCAGACAAATAGTGGATTGGCAAGATTCATATCTAGAAGAGATAAAAGAAGGGACAATAGATCAACTTATTATCTAGATGAAATTTGGTATGATACTCATGACGCCGTAAAAAAATGATGGACTGATGGATCTAGCAAATATCAACCAATCTCATTGTCCCCTAATAAAGGGATTCGGTTGATTATATTACACTGTGGCTCAGTTGATGCATGGATTGGCGTTTTTATGCTGTTCCAATTCATATTGGAAACGCTATAACTCTAGACAATTTCCATAAATCTGGAAAGGCAGAATTTTTAAGAATTGTAATACACAGTATGTGTATTGAATTATTAAATATGGGTTTCTTAAAGGGCAACATTGCAATATAAACTAGAGGCAGACAAGTCTTCACTGGTCAGGGTTAACCTTAACAGAGCAAAGATTAAATACTTAATTGTCCATCTCACTGTCGTGCGGTCAACAGTGCACACTGAGCACAATACGATGCCAAATTTCACTCTTCTTTATTACACAGTCGCGAATATGAAATCCAGGTATATGATTCGGCCCCATAGTCATATTTGCTTTCATTTGTTTAATATCTTTCTCGACGTCATTAACAGTAATATCAGTTAAACATGCGCTTTAATTAGTCAAATAATTTCTATTAGGATAATAGGTATATTGAGATAAGCAATATTTACAAAGTTACAGCGATTATTCAGTTATTTTTTCTACCGTGTACATAGCGCTCTATTTTATAGTTGAGATTATTTAACAATTTCATTAATTTTCAAGAGATTATATCAGAATATCTACTATGACCTTCCACTTTCACGTTTTACCTTTAAATTAATGACATTTAAGCCTGCGCCTATTGAGACTGTTGCCATTCCTAATAATATAATTTTTATTGTGATACATGATATAAATCATTTAGTTACTACAATTTTTGTTATAGAATTTAACTAGTGGTGAAAAATAAAAAATAATATACAACATTAAAATTTCAGGTTAATGAAAATTATCACTTCGATTTACCCTAACCAAATTTACTTTTTCTAATTTTACGATTTATTAAGAGCCTAGATGTATTTAAAATACAAAAATTAAAAGGTTTAATAGCAAATAATAGAATGTAAACATCATATTTTTAAGCGGTCTTAATTTATTTGCTCGCTTTAGACACTATGCATTTAACAAGACGACTGCAGTCATTGTCCTACATATTAACTTTTTTATGACATTAAAAATTATTTATATGACACAAAAATGTATGCTAGTTTTAACCTAGCTTCCAAATGTTAATTTATTCAGAGAGGCCAACGACTCAACAGTCATAAAATATTTTGTCTAATAAAATAAAACGTGAAATTTTATGAAAATTAACTTAAATTACATTGTGAAACACGCATTTTTATTAATCCAGATTTTTTATGTAGGTAACTAAAAAAATTTAATAAAAAAATTAACACTCGTAAACCGAATGAGCCTCAACTAGAGCATAAACAATTTTGGTTGGAACTTTTGAAATGACAACATTAACACTAATGTAAGAATAGCAGTAATAGTGAAATTGGTACAATTATCATATAGGTGGGGTCGTTCATGATCAATTTCTTATTGGTGTTATGCTCAGGATAATGTTGCGGCTAGCCGATTGTGGATGATGATTACGGGAATTCCTCGACAGTTTTAATGAACCTCAGATGATGCCAACTTGATTAGCGATACCAGCGTTGACTATAATGTTTTTCAGTGTTAACAGTAAATTAGAAAAGTAATATGAATCGCTAGTGCATAGGGACTAATTTAAGAAGAGTTATCCATTGCTTAACAAAACAAAATTGTAGGCCATAGAAAATCAAAAAAGTTTTTGTGAAGCCAAAGACAAGGAAGTTGCTTATTAAGAAATTAACTAGTAATAATAGCAATAAACTGTCTCAATTTATAACAATGTATGCACAACTTACCCTCTTAACTAACTCGGTTATTACAAACTGGAAAAGATGTGTAAAAACTTTACAGCATCATGTATGTTTCTATGGTTGTCTCCAAGAGTAATGTTCGATGTAGTGAAAAATATGCTTATATTTTGAGAACGACCGTTCGACATCTATTAATGTAATATAAGCATACTTAAAATAGTTCTTGAACTCACTTAACGGATCTGCAGATGCACCATCAGTACCATCACAAATTTGTCTTAATCTGGTAAAACCGGTGTCTTGCTTTAACACGTGTGCAAACTTTTCTCCAACGAGCCCATTTTTTGCGTCACCTATAGAGTGTAGCAGTCGATTTACTTCGTCGACTATTTGCAGTGACTCCGCTAACGACAACGCACTGTTTTGTAAGTTTTGTATGGCGTCATGCAATTCTTTATAGTTCTTGTGAATAGTTTTTTAAACTGTTTCAACAGAAACATCTTCGAATTTTGTCCGGCTTTCCTTATTAGCCGCAGCCTCGTCTGGATTGAATTGTAGTATCACAACTTTATTTGTTGTAAATATTCAACATAATAAAAAGCTGCCTTCAACCATATTCCCCAACGTGCTATGAAATGCGCGAAGATGTTTAGGAGATTTAAGAAACACTTTTTTTGATATTAATGCATCTACCTCTGGAAAACCTTGTCGAATAGTTTCCGACACAAAGTGTAAAGCATGCACCTTACACGTAACATGTACCAACCTACAACTGTGTTCTTTAAGAGAACGGCCTACCAAACTCACTATCGCGGCACCATCAGTCACAAACATCAACACTTGACTTTTTGATAGGTCAAATTTTTCTAACGTCTCCAGCACCACCCGCGTAATTGTTTGGCCAGTACACTCAGTTAGTCTTCTGTTAGCTAGTAACAGTGGAAATGTCGGTTATAGAGAGTCCAGCACACGTACTATAACATTTAAAATTGAATTTCTTTTACAATGTGTCGTCTCGTCAACACATAACCACAGCCGTGAATTTTTTAGTACATATTTGATCTTATTTACAATGTCTTCGCTTACAGTTGGTACACAGTTACGCAACGTTGTACGACTTGGTAACGTCACCTTGGGATTGTATTTATTCCAGAATTTCTGAAATGGTTGTTTATCGGGTATGATATGATAACCATAATGATAATGATAACACCACATGTAATGACAACCCCCTTTATCCCTGAATGTCTTAAATGACATTGTGCGGGAGAGGTTACACATTAAGAGACAACGGACATACATCCAATATCCGAGTATACTACGATTAATCTCTCTCACAGAAAAATCCCAGTGCCACGGCCGGGAATCGAACCTGGACCCCGAGGTTTCGAGGCAAGTACGTTACCTCTAGACCACGGAGCCATAATGTGCAGCGAAACATCACAGGCAATCAACATTAAGAGTAAATCAAACATAAACTGTGTTGTCGAAGGCACGCCATTTGTTTTAGTTTTATGTTGTACAGAATTTACGTGACATTTACAATCACGTTTGTCCCAGCACACCTTACAAATTATTATAGCACCATTGTAGAATAAATCCGGGGAATTCACTAATAAATTTATTCACTTTATCAGCGTATGGCCGGTTTTTACCTTTGGGCAGATCTGACATACTTATTATTAAATTAATATCAAGAATAAAATACAACAAATAAAATTATCAATAATACAACGGAGAGAAATAAATTCCGTTGTACACACCACGAGGCATAACAATTGATTAATATCAAATGTTAGTCTTTGCTAAAATATTAAACAAGTTTCGTTTACGTATTTGGGTATTTCTCTACCTGGCATCGCCCGTGACCTGCGGACCGATTTGCCAACTCTAATTATCACCACTGGGCTACAGAAAAATCCGCATGTAACTACGCAAAGATTCCAAACTAGGTTTGGATTCAATGTTTGGTGCGGCACAATAGATATTACCTTTTCTCTTCCTATTCTACTCATATGATCTGCCTATAACCCTTTCTTAAATTATTATTTTGCAATCGCCATTTAATTGGTCCATTCATGTTTCACAACAATTTAACGGGAGCAGCCTATCATGAACTTCTAGAAAATCAAGGTTTACCCGAGATAAGACAGCTTTTTACAGAACAAGAAATAAACGAATTATGGTCCCAACAAGATAGCTGTCCTGCACATAATACTAATAATGTTAGACGGATATTGTAGGAAAATTTTGGTAACCTCATAATTTCAAATAGAGGACTAGTATTATAGCCTCCCCCGCTCGCCTGATATAACTCCTCCTGATTTTTATTTGTGGGGTTCGGTGAAAAATGATGTGTATGATTTTGAAAGCCCGGGAAATATCGATATATTGGAAGACAGAGTTAGGGACGTTTTCGGCTCACTAAATGCCATTTCTCTAAGAAGAGTAATCAGTTCAGTTAGGCTTAGATGCCAAAGATGTATTCAGCTAAATGGAGGTCATAATGGACAGTTTTATTAAATCTTCTTACTTGTTTACTATCATTTTTCTATTATGTTAATTTGCTGTGATTAAAAATTTTTCTCCACATCGATTATGTTCTGTATTTTAACAGAAAATTAAAATTATTTAAACATGTCAAACTGGTAACCTTAATATTACTGTATTTTTTATAATGGTTGGTATTAGGTATATCCATGAAATCAAAATAACTTTTTGATTTTCCATGGCCTACTATTTTGTCTTGTTAAGCAAAGGATAACTTTTCTTAAATTAGTACTTTGAAAAACAATTTTTCCTCGGCATGTGATATATCATCTGAAAGCTCTTTTTTAAGTGCAATTTAAAAAAACGAAAAATCCAATATGGCTGCCATAAGAAAAACAAAAGTGACCTGATATATCTCGAAAACAAAAGAATATCGAACATTCGTTTCTACCCCAAAATATTAGTCCCCAAACAGTGTCCTAATAATGTAAAAGCCTAAAACCTATCTGACCAATGATTACTTGGCTACAATCTACAGAAAATCCTAAAAACGGTTTCACTTAGTCGTGATTTCTTAACACTTATCCCATTTAACCGGCCGCCGGCCTTGTGGCTTTTTTGTGGTTTCCGAGATCGCAATAGTGAGCATCGAAATTGGGACACACGGTATGGTGGAAGTACGGCTTATACAGTTTGGAACAGCCAAATGGAATAAATTCAGTATCTCAGTTATTGTGCATATTAATAAAAAATTCCGAGACACGTCGATTTTGGATTCGAAAATGACATCCTGCAACGTAAAAATTTCATCCTTAAATTTAACCCCCTTCGAGTGGCAGTTACAACCCCTACATTTTTAAATGGGAAGTAGTGGCTTGTGATACCTCACTTGAAAGGTATTTTCATTCTCTATTCAAAAATGCTATAGTTTTATTATTTATTGCAAAAATTAACAGTAAAAAAAAAAAAATTCATCTGTTTGACGAAATTCGCTACAGCAAACTAAAAAAAAACTTATTATCAACGTAGATATTCAAAATAAGTTCCTTGAACGTCTTGGCAGCATCCTAATCTTAAATAAAAATGTCTTCTAACGTTTTCCAACATATGAGGCGTGACCGACCTTACCGCAACCGTTATTTTTCTTCTCAAGCCAGCTATATCGCTTGGCTTAATTTTGTATACCATACTTTTTTACATATCCCCATAGAAAAAAATCTAAGGGTGTAAGATCAGCAGAATGTGCTGGTTATTCCAGCGATCCCCGCCTCTCTATCCACCGATTTGGAAATGTTACGACGAGGTTTTGCCGTACATTGAATCGATAATGTGGTGGTGCTCCATGCTGCTGGAACCATATCACATCGGATGGAACTTATGGATTTGTTTCAGCAGGATATAAATTTGCCAAAGTTGGTACGGCATTGCTCATGCTAGTAGTTTCGGATACAATTACTTTTTATTTGTTTGTTTTTTTTTTTGTTACAAATAGTAATATTACTTAGGTTAGATTATTTAGGTTTAATTAAATATCTATGTATCTATGCAGCAGACAGTGCTAAATAAAGATCTATCTATCTATCTATCTATCTATTACTTTGGAGCAAAGCTTAATAATTATCTCCATTCAAATTGCCATCAATGAAAAAGGGACCAATGACATGGTCTCCAATTATCCCCGCCCAAACATTAACCTTTTCAGGATTTTGCGTATGTAATTCTCTCATCCAGTGAGAATTTTCATTAGCGACAGTTTTGACGATTAACATGGCCGTGAAGAGTAAAAAGTGGACTCATCAGTTGGATAACATTATTATCTAAGTTTTGCATCATTTGTTCAGAAAAATACGTTCTTCTACCAAAATCATCTTCACTAAGCTCCTGAGTTGGGGTCAGTTTATAGTGATGCATTTTATTTTCTTTAATAGGCTAATAATCGAGGAATGGGAAACATTCAATGCTGAAGCTGCTTGTCGACTTATGGGTTTTCTTCAAATTCAAGCAGTATATCTAATTTGGTATCGTTACTCATTGCATTGGAAGTACATGTCCTTTTTTCGCGAAACTGCTTTTCAATTTTCTAATTGTACCTTGGGATATAGGCGGCAAATCAGGAAATTTTTCTTGAAATAGGCGAGTCACTTCGGCCTGTGATCGCATTCTATCTCCGTAACCAACCATCTGTATAATTGTTATTTTATGCATTTCTGTTAAATAAACCATGTTTAGGAATTGCAGTTAGCAATACTCAAACAATACGCAAAACACTGACAACTATTTATTGCTGTCCATCAAATAGCAAGTAGCTACGGTGTTTTCAATAAAACTGACAATGCCAGTTATGAAATTGTTTTTGCTAGCCTGCAAGAACAAAACGCTGTAAGTTTTTATGTTTTTCGTTTGTTGTAGCGAATTTCGGCAAGCAGACCGTTAATTTTTGCAATAAATATTAAAACCATGGCATTTTTGAATAAAGAATGAAAAGACCTTTCAAATGAGGTACAAGCCCCTACTTCCTATTTAAAAATTTAGGGGTTACAACTGCCACTCAAAGGGGGTTAAATTTAGGGATGACATTTTTACGTTGCAGGATATCATTTTCGAATCCAAAATCGACGTGTCTCGGGATTTTTGATAAATATACACAATAATTGAGATACTGAATTTATTCCATTTGGCTGTTCCACACTGTATAACATTATTTACTTTTCTCGTCTTGCGACTAAGTTGTCTGCAAATTTGATATCCGTTTCCTTGCAAAAGAAGTGGCAATCTTGCGTGCTATTTACAAACTTGCTGACATTTAGCAGAGAACAATGGTTAACATGACAAACATTGGATACGATCCATCGTTAGTGTAAAAATTTAGCTTTTGTAAATATTCAGACAACGATCATACAAATAGTAAACAAATGATCCAGTTTCTTATGTGTCCCGTCAAAATTGCTTTGCTGAGCACTAGTAACAGAAAAACAAGGGAATGGGAAGTTGTATACCTATAGACTTTCAGAAACCCTGAAAAATCTTTATCTACCCGGACAAAAAATGGTTCGTTCAATTTGTTAGATTACGCAATCAGTGAACTAGGTACTTTAACATAAAAGTTTTCAAGTGATAATAAACATAACCTGTATTTATCTAGCTTTCTGTGCCTGGTTTGTTTCCGTAAGTACCCTTCATAAATAGATTTGATTGCAATGTGGGGTATATGCAGGTATTGTGAAAATATACATATAATCAATTACGTCTGTTGCGTCTGTTAAAGTAAGGAGAACATTTTTGTTATTTATTTTCTACGTAATAACAATAACATAACACATTTATATTAGTTGGCTTTATTCAAATTCGTATAATAAAATACATTTTATTGATCCATAACTGACGATAATTACTTTCACAGACGCAAATTTATTTATCATTTAATTTATTGCAGTTTTATTGGTTTATTTAAACTAGTAGAAACAGCAAGATTTGTTTTGTTTTTAGTAAATGATATGATAGCGTGTTATCTGTCGTTGAACGGCTGTAAATTATTACCGTCTTAAATAATGTCTCACAATCAGAAAAACAATCTAAAAATTGTAGATACATAAATTCCTATGGATAAACAGGACTCTATTAATTGATGTTACTTATTTTTGCATCCACATCAGACTTAATAGTACACAGTACAAATAATTTGATGCTTTTCACAATTTGATAAGAATGAAAAGAATGCCGCTTATCGTTCCGACTTTTTTGTGGTAACACGTGTTCATCGTTACATTGAGTGCCGATGCATCAGAATAAAAAATGCATTAGCGGTAAATGCAGAATTCGTCATCAGTAGCGTACTTATTTAATTCACTTAGGTAAAGCTGTTAGTAAACAAAAAACGAAGGGCTTAAATTAAATCATTTTATTGTTAAGTAGAACCACAGCTTTCTTTACGTACCAGCCACGAACTAAATATTGCAACACCGCACCACATCGATGATGTAGACCTATTGAAACTGAGCACAGCCACGAATTACTACATCGACACATTTGCGGTTAGTTTAATTTTTATAATAAGAAGGGCTTATGCACTATTCTCCGCTTGGTCAATTAAATATTACAATATTTTATGGAAAATTATACGTGTTTCTACATAAAAACATGTGACATTCAATTGTTTGGCAAAACCAACGCGAAGGTGCAGAGTTACATAGTTTATGCATATTTACTTTGACCCATGGATTATAAAAAAAATGGCTCAAACGAATTGGTAAATGACATATTGCTTTTCTGAAAGTATCTAATTTTCGTTTTTTCATTTTATTATCTGGTGCCTTTTCACCTCTATTTCACAGGTTTTTAAATTTAAATAAGATTTCAATCTAGTTTGTTCAAGAGCTCTATTATTTTGTGTTTTGATATAGTTATTTAAGAGTACATTTGCAAATATTGAACAAATAATTCCTAAAATATAATCTATATTATTTCCACAGATACATGTATTTAAAAAATCTAAATAAACGTTATCTGAAACTATACTTTCTAAAGTTAAAGTCATAAGAAAATTTTTTTGGTTTCAATTGTAAGGAATTACGATTCTAAAGCATTATTATTAATGAATGATGTACTCTAATATAGCATACATATGGAAAAAAAGATTGTTATGGTGGTAGTAGGTATCGATAAACCACCACGTTATCAAAATACTGATTTCCGACGAAGTTTCCCTCATTTTCAATAACATGTGAAAGGCAAATATTACATGATTTTTTTTTAGTTAATACACGAGATGCATATCCAGAAATATATATTCTCACTGCATCATCAACATCGCAATCTGATAAATAATTAGAAGAAAATATTTGCGAAAATTTGTTTAAATTATATTGTAATGTTTATTTATCTACATTTTTAATACTATCTATAGGTACTGCAACTCTATTTTATTTTAATTTATACTGTTTTGTACCAAATGTTATCAGTTGTTTCTTTTTAAATATACGTTATTATTGCAAATTAAAACCATATTTTATTAAGAAAAATAACTTTAAAAGCGGTGGCAATTTATTTTGTCCGGGGCGGCGTAAACGCCAGAGCGGTCCCTGACAGATGTACTTTGTCGAAGGGCTAAATATGTTTCATTGGTTAGATGTTCATTAAAATTTAATTTTTGCTACCTATCCAGCCAAACAATGATTTTTTTAAAAGTCGATTTCTAGGTCACTGACAGAATATACAGGTTTTGACCATTAATTTTTTTATATCTCCTACCAGAATACACGTATTAGAAACGATGTCCCACTAATTGTTAATTATTTCTAAAAAATCAGCAGTATTATTGTAATTAAAATCTCTCATGGCTACTATGGGGAATCCAAAACGCTTTCTAGGCTTTCATATTTTACAGATGATTCGTAATTTGACTTACAACCGGGGATACAACATCATGTCGGGCGGTTTATTAACCTACTTTAGGTTATATGCGTACGGATGAAATAAAACACATAAAAACTCGCAAAAAATTAGAATGTATTTTAAATGATTACGATTACTACACAACAATATCTACATTCAATGCACTTTAATTTACAAGAGTCTAGAGCAATTATCACGTTAAAAACACTGATTTGAGGTAAATAAAGAGACGCTTTAATACATACAAGACTTCATGCGACGTTGCACGATTTCTTATTTCGTGGCTGGGACGTGAAGAAGGCTGAAGAGTGATGATCCGAGTGATGAATGAATATGAGTTGTATTCGAGTAAGTACAAGGAAATAAGTAGATATATATTTTTTTTGTTACATAACTGTGACAACCACCAAATTATTGATACTTAGATTATATCAGATAATTTATCGCATGTTTGACACTGCTCTTTGCCATTCACTTATGTAGTATAGCAATATACTTACTACTCAGTGTTTATGGTATGTATCACAATCTGAGGAATATTTCAAAATATTATAATACCATTATTCAAATAAATAGACACAAGCAACAATACTGTTTCTTTGACAGATTATAAAGAACCTAAAGAATCTAAATAAAAATGCGGTGCTACATGCGTACGTCCTTATTCTTAAAACCTGTCATTCATTTTAAGCATACAAATCAATGATGAGATAGACCATCATGTAAAATGGTTTAAGGCCAACAGAATTTACAACAGAATAACTAGAGATTCCCTGAATGCCACCTTTGGAAATCGTTGGATTGGGAGAGGAGGTCCTACAGCATGGTCCCTTCGATCCCCAGAAGTCACAGTTCCAGATTTTTTCATATGGGGGTATGTGAAAGACAGGTGTTATAACCCCATGCCACAAAATTTGGAACAACTTAAAGGGAAACATTCGAAATGTCTTTAACAACATTACCCCTGAACAGTTAAGTAGAAGCTATGACAACTTTGTTAAGCGAATAAATAAATGTATCCAAACTCATGTTTTCAATTGTTTTGTCGAAATCTTTATTTTCTTGTTTTTAACCAAATTTTGGAGTTGGCCTTTCGAGATGATTCTGAACAATTTTCTTAATAAAAAATGCCTAATATGTTTTTTTACGTTTCTTTTTATTCAATCTTGCATCGTAGGTGGCTTCGCATTTGAAAAAAGTAAACAATAGTATAGTCATAAGCATATCTTAATGACCTCTACCTTTTGAGACCAATTAGGTTTAAATATTTTATTTACATTTTTTATGTTAACACGCTTTTTAATTTTATTATTCTAGATCAGTTTAAATACTCATGTTGAAATGTCTGGACACAGAAATTGCTGAAATAAAAGAAGATGTTGTCTGAACTTGACGATTTGAGTTTAAAAGATTACGAAGGAAAAAAGGCTTCAAATATCAACACAACACCATTTTTAAAAGTGACAACAATAAAACTAAAACTATTAGAAAATCAAGAAAACCTCTAAAAAAAACAAACCAGTCAAAAGAAAAGCTACAATGAAAGGAATAGTAAGATTAAATTAAAAACACTGTGAGATAATTACTGATGAGACAAGTAGTGAAGAATATAAAAGTGAGTGAAACTCTTTTAGAAGATTTTTCAGAGACAGAAGAACCCGAAACAGAAAAAGTCGTTATTACGAATGAAAAATATTATGCAATTTACTACAACAATCAGTATTATAGGAAGAATTCTGGAAATTAGAAAAAAACAAATGTAAAATAAAATTTTTGGGAGAGGACTTGGATAACTTTTATGTGCCCCAAGAGTGACGATATACAGGAAATTGACAATAAATATATATTTTATGGTCCTATAAACAGTTTAGGGTCTAACCCGTTTGAATTAAAAGATACGACATAATTGCAATAAGGATTTATAGAAAATTAAAACGATTTTAAAAATAATGAGACATTTTTCAATTACCATCTTTTGCTACTGTAATAATTGTAATAAACTATTAAAAAGGGAAGTTTTGTTCTTATTTTCAATCAAATCAAAAATCAAATCTCGAAAATAAAATTAATGGCATGCCACAGTAGTGCTATAAACTGGTCGGCAATACGTTTGGCAGTGTTATAATAATGAAGACTGTGAAAATGCGATAAGCCGTGCGTCAAGATCGCCCCCATTGAGGCAGTAATTTCGCTAAGTCGACAGTAAATTCGGCAATGAGGCAATATCCTCAGTAATGTTTCAACACTCTTGGCAATTCGGGGATAACGTGGAATATACGGCAATATTTTGAACACTGCGGCAATAGGTGAACAAATTTAGATCAGTGGATAATAACTCCTCGTTAAAAATAAACAAATTATTCCAAAAAGGAACATTTTCGCGTGATGACCCTGTACATACTCACCTACCTATTTTTTGACACAAAAACCAAAGTACTCATCGTAAAAAATAGAATAACATGACACTGCCAGTTAAATAATTATATCCCCACATAAAGAGCTAGAAACGAACCCAAGTTTAGACGATGAAGAATATGAAATAGAATGAATAGTGACAATAATTTTGGACTAATTTATAGAGACTACGTTCTTATAATAGTACAATATAATTTGTGTACTTCACTGAAGGATTCACAACGCTTTAGAACTTAAAGAAATAAATAATTATATCCCCACATAAAGAGCTAGAAACGAACCCAAGTTTAGACGATGAAGAACATGAAATAGAATGAATAGTGACAATAATTTTGGACTAATTTATAGAGACTACGTTCTTATAATAGTACAAATAATTTGTGTACTTCACTGAAGGATTCACAACGCTTTAGAAACTTAAACTGTGTGTCAAAATTATAAAATTTATTATGACGTTTGATTTACAGTTCAATGAAAAATACTTATCAGAACGTTATTATTACAGCCGGTATATTCAATTAAAATAAATGAACGGATTTACCAGATCACGAAATACAATTTTAAATAAAAAAAAGCCGTAATCAACGGCATTATAATATATTTCCTTAACACTGCAGGAACGGTATTAAAATGACATCAATTAAATTAAATCAAGGCTGTTTCGTCTAAATCCACCATAATAAGCCTGTTATAATACAAGACCGCTTAAAGTCGTATTTAGCAGATGACGGCCTCACAACGTGAGACTCACATAAACTGATCTTTTACACAGAACAGAAATAGTTATTTTACTAACAAAGAAAATATAAATATATAATCTCTATTTTGAGTTTATATAGTGAAAAATTAACAAAACACTAATTTCAGTAACCACTGTGACACCTGGAATGAAATTATTTTTACCAATAAGAGAAAACCACAAAAAAAAAAAGAATTGATATATTACGTTATTCATTAAGAGGGCTAATCGAACCAGTGTTTGTAAGGTAATTTTTCAAAATTTATTTCTTCCATACGGTTTGGTCAAATTACATCAAATTTGGAGGATCAGTAGTTGAAAGTGTACTAGAGAGTACATGTATATCTATTTTAATTAATTTTCACTTTATGTAGGGAAATTTTATACTGTAAATATAAGTGAAATTTGGACGTGATTAGCTCCTGAATTATGATATCAATCGGTAAAATTCGAGGTAAAATTCATACATGTCGTCTAGAATGAATCTTCATAATTGTGCTCCGCAAGTTTCAAACTTTTATTCCGTACTATTTGGTTAAAAAGAATTTTCTAAATAAGTATCTTTGTCACTACAAATGGAGCAAGGAAGTGTTACCTCCATCGGGAATCGCACCTCAATGAAGTCGGTAAATAAAACGTCCAGTGAAGGTATAGTCAAGAACAAAATTATTCAGCGGCGCATGTATAAAAACTTTCTAGAGAGTGACACAGCTATCCGAAGCTTTTTCCCGACTAGGCCCCTTAACAGTCATTTCCTATTTTACACAAATCTAAAAACATTTAGGTAAATATAATAAAGTAATTTTTTTACTGTTTACAGGAAACCCCGTTGGAGTATTTTGAAAGACGAGATTCGTGTCATAAACCAAAGACTGCAAGACGACGCGCTACGGACACCAGTATTTGACACATTCTCCTTTTTTTGAGATTTCAGAAATGCAAAAAGTATAAATTTACTTTTCTCATAAAAATATTATGTAGGAACACGATTGACTCTTGTAGTTGCTATCACTGTTATGAGTTCTTTTGACAGTTATTTATATGTTGAACAGTCGGTTCAAAGGTCCTTACCGTACTCCAGTGTTTTTTCGCAATTCTCCCGACTTTTCGAGAGATCTATCAGGAAGACACGTACTAATTAAGGGTACACAACCGCAGTTAAAACATTAAAATTAAAAATTAAATATCGCAGGTAATACAACCCGCTGTATCCCTGAGGGTACCTTCTGCGGGAGAAGGCTACACATTTAGAGGCAATGGACACACCCAATATCCGAGTACGCTAGGAATAATCTCTGGTTTAGAAAAAATCGTAGCTTCTCGACCGGGGTTCGAACCCGGGACTCCAGGGTGAGAGACAAGTATCCTTACCGCTCGACCATGAAGCCACACTAATTAAGAAATAAATACATAGAAAATGGACCTTTTACTTACTACTTATAAATCGTCCAATATAATGAAGTTGGTTAGAAATCACAGAAGGAATCCAATTACCTGCAAAAATAAAGCACATTTTAAAAATATTCTATATGTATATTCTATTACAAATATATCAAAATATATCAGTTTTAATTTGAAATTCTGTACTTAAAACTTGAATCTACACACATTAAAATAAATATTGGTTTATTATTTTTTACATGTTTTCCTTTAAACGTAGGTACATCATATCAGACAAACATTCCATTAGTAGTTCTCATTTTAAATGATAAATTAATTGATCTTTAATCTAAATTAAATTTGAATATAGAAGTAGTTTCCAGATATCGATACTATACGATACTCGGCGTGTTTCCTCAAATTGACGTCCGCGGGTGACAGTTACGGTTTGTTTCTAATCATCTCTCTATAATGCTAAGTTGGCTGGCGATAGTGATTGGGTGTTTGTAGAAACCATGATATCTCACACATAGAAAGTAGTTAGTTGAAATTAAAGGTATAAAGTCTAAGGAGCAAAATATCAATATTGATGGGCCGCAAGGATCCGTCCTAGGGCCCTTGCAATTTTTAATATTTATTAATGATTTATCCTTCATCGATAATTGTAACAATTTAACAATGTTTGTAGACGATAATATGTATTTAATGGCATTGCAAACGACAATAAATGATTTTGTGCAATGGCTTAAAAATTCCAAACATCATTTTAATGCAACAAAAACAGTTTTTATTAACTTACTCCTAAAACCAATGCAATAATTTGCAGTTATTTATTAATAATTGATCATAAATCCATCGAACAAGTAAATGGTACATTTTTACTAATATACACTGACTATGTTCTTAAATGGGAAAAACATGTTGACTTTTTATGTAATAAATTGTCATCATTATGTTTTGCTTTATATAGTCTAAAGCAAATTACAAATAAGTCAATAGCTCTAACATTTTATTTGTCTCATATACTGTCACGTTTGTGATATGGTATATTTTGGTGTAATTCTAGTCAAATGAATAGGTTATTTAAGATACAAAAAAAGAGCAGTATAAAATATTGTTGGAAGTAAGAGGACTCAATCATGCAGACCAGCATTAAAAATGTTACCTTTACCAAGTAAAGTATATATATTTTAGAAATATTAACATATGTTAAATGAAATCCGTCTCTTGGTTAAATCAAATTTAATCTCCACAGAAAGGCAGCATCTCGAAAGGGCTTTCATACGAGATAAGAGGTAAGGGTGTCATAAGGTTTTAAAGGGGTGGCTGCGGGGAAAGGGGGGTTACTCTTTTGTTGATCTTCATACTATGATAATTATTCCCCTTCGATCCCATTTAACTTAAAACTGTTCCTGTATATCTCTGTTCCCGAGAAAACTGGGGTGAGAGCTTTCATATTGACACACGGTATATCTATTTTAAGTCACGCTGTAAATGATCGACAGATGCATGAAACCTATACGTTGCCTCTTCCATAAATCAATAAATCCCACTTGTTAATACTGATAATATAGAGTGGACTGCATATCATCAGTATTCCACCCTATATGCACCTGATATTTTTAAATATTCGTATTAATATTTTAAACGGCGGTAGAGGGTTATTGCTAAAGACGCTCGCGTCAATAATACTATAGAGAAACTATTTCACATTTTTTTGTACATCCTGTAGCAATTTTGTATATTTAACTACTTCCTTAATTAATTCAAGTGCCCACTGCACTAATGCAGTTTCTATTTGTTTATAAATGGAAGCATTGGCATGGAATAAATATATACAGAAGAAAACACTCACATAATAAACAATCCGACTAAAAAAAACAAACACAAATTAAAAAATAACAGGTACATCTCACCATGAGTAAGAAGAACCAAAAGATAATAACAGACGTGACTAAGTGCTGTGTTATTGACCTGGAATGCGCTAAATACTTATGAATTTATGAATATCGGAAATTACAGTAAAAAATTCCACAGAATATTTAACTAATCAGTAAATATATTCATTTTTAGAAACATTCTCGAATTATGCAACGATTTGTGTAAAAGTGTGGACACTTTTAGACTCAGCAATAGATTTAATACTTGTAAAACATTCACTAGTAAACGTGCATTTCATGTTTAACCCTAGATAATCAAATGTTAAAATAAAAGTGAACTTTCATGTACTGCATATTAATGATTTCTGCACTTTCATTGCTTTCGTTAAATTCTGTTTGTGTACTTTCTGAAAATCTAATTTCCAGTGAATGAGTGAAAGTATCTAATAAAATCGTAGCAACTAAATTAAAAATAAAATAACAGTAAAATAATTGCTATCATTTTTTACTTTTTAAAAATCTCTTATCATCAACACATATTTTCATTTAAAAAACTGAAAAACAGACAAAAATGAAAATAAAAAGTAAATAAGCGGACATTTTTTTCACAATCAGTGAAATTTTGACTTCTGCTGATACGTGGGATTTACCGATCGGTTCCCAGGGATGGTTTTTACAACTTACTGAAACATTCCCAAACTACAAAAACGGTAATTTACATTACTGAATGCCAACGGCCGGCCCTAGCGTGGATAAGAGAAAACATATAACACGATCAAACAGTATCCTGCATAACGTGAATTCATTCAGACGTAAGGTACTAAAAATGCGCAGTTAAAATGTCACAACCTACTAAACAGACGGAAGCTACAGTAAATTCTTGGAATCGGGATATTGCCCATTTACAATTTGATGGTAGACAATTGTATTGCACTAGATGTAACAAAGCAATTTCGTGGTCATGCAACACAAATATTAATAGACATATTTCCTCAGAAAACCATAAACGAAGCGTAGGTGGCTTTACTTACAGTGACATGCATCGTAATTTTAATTATATTTAGTAGAATTTATGACAGGATGTAATATACCGTGGCTGAAACTAGACAATCCACTTTTTAGACAATTTTTGGAAAATGTATTAGTGGCAAATATAGCAATGTTAACGTGCCTTCTGGGTCTACACTAAGAAAAAAAATATTTATCAACGGAGTATGAAAATATTACAGAAATTTTCTTCTGAGCTAAATGGGAAGTACATCTGCCTTAGCGTGGACAAAACCACTAATACTTGTGGATTTAAGGTAGTGAATGTTTTAGTGGGTGCATTGGAGGAAAATTGTTCAATGAGCGGGCACTTGATTGTCTCTAAAGTTTTAGAAGCTACAAATTCTCGCCCCATAGCGGATGTAGTGAATTCAAGTCTACAAGAGTTTTGGGGTGGCAAATATGTAGAAAATAAGGACAAGTTCTTATTATTCTTACCGATAGAGTGAATTATATGAAAGCTGCTGGAAGAATTTTGAGGGAGACATATTAGAATATATTTCATGTAAGATGTTTAGCACATGGGCTTCATAGGATTGCTAAAGCTATTAGGAGGTGCTACCCTAATGTTGATAATTTGATATCTAGTGTAAAGAAAGTTTTTCTTAAAGCACCAAGTCGTGTACGGTTATTTCATGAAATTCTACCAAATACTCCATTACCTCCACAGCTCATTATAACATGATGAGGAACTTGGCTAGAGGCAGCATCATACTAAATATTACTTTTATATTGAAAATGTGAAATCCCTAATACAGCAGTTAAATCCAAATGACGCAGTTGCTATTTCATAGGCGCAACAGGCATTTATGGATCCAACTGTTCAAGAAAATCTGGAGACCATACACGGAAGTTTTCCACGAATTCCTCTAGCCTTCAATATTAATAATATACTTTTATTCTTGTAACCGGCAGTGAAAAATACTTGTATGTGTAGTTTTCTATTAAGTACATCCCCCTATACCTTCAGTTCTCTTTGAGTGAGTGTTTACAACTTAGACGGAATTAGCTAAAAAAATGCAAGGTAAGATATTGTTTCATGTATGCATGCAAATTTGATACATAACCACCTAAAGCCAACCCTGGTTTTACGTCATATCCGATTGGTAAATCCTACCTCTGCTGATGATGCACTTTTGTTTTGAGTAAGTGTTAAAATATTATACGGGGTGTTCCGGGAGTAACATGAAATCTTCTAGGGCTAAATCAATTCTAAATCCAAGAAGGAATTACATGGAAAAAAACAATATTATTATCAACATTTTAAAGGGAGTTTTAGTGACAATAAAATGTACTCACAATTCCAGCAAAATATAAATCGCGATATAAATACCATAGCCATTAAACGTAACTTTTATTTAAACTATAGGATTGCTATCTGACTTTATATTTTGTTTGTAATACATTTTCTTGTCACTAAAACTTCCATAAGTTAAAGGTCCCTTTAATATGTTGGTAATAATACCGGGAGTAAGTCGTTTTTAATTACATATTTTACATATTTCGTACCATGACGCGGACGTCACATTACTCCTTCTGGTTTTCTTCGCATCCATATGGGATGATTGGTCACTAAAATTAATTTTGGTGCAAGTAATGATACTTATTTATGAAATTTGACAAATAATTAAAATATCTTTAGTTTTCCTACTAAAAATTTTGAAAAAATGTTTTAACTACAAGATTAATCATATACATAAGACTGAATAATGATTGTAGTTATTCATATTGTATTCCACACTACAAAAAATGACTACTGCCACAAAATTTTACTAGGCTTAAAATAGTGCAAATTGTATTTATTTTTAGTGTCAACTAAAATAAACGCTCTTGATTAATTTGTTAATCATTCTTCCATATCGGAAAGACTAAATTTAAACTAGATAGTCAGCCAAGTTAGCCAGATAGAATTATCCATAAATAAGCAGAACACTATTCTTACAAATTAAAATTTAAATACTTAAGACATTATTCAAATAAGTAAGTTTGACTAGACAAACCTAAGTATACGAAAGAAATAATGAACCTCATCATATTTGTACATCGAGTTCTATTGTATGCTTGATATAAGAAAGTCAACCATTAGAACTTGAAACCATGACCAAATTTATTTTCCTGTTCTGCACTTCTACAATTCTGCATTTAACAATATTACAAAGTCTGTGTGTCTACAGGGTGACCACTTAAACATTCCCATACTCCGGTGCAAATTTTGGGTACGTTCGTTGATAAAAAAAATTATAAAATCGGTGTAGAAATTTTTATTGATAAAATTTTTCTACTTTTTACATATTTACTTAAATTTTCCAAACACCTTTCGGAAATACCATATTGGGTCTGATGAATAAAATAGAGGCATTTGCTTGAAGTAAGAAATAAAAGCAAAAGCAAAAGCTTCGAAGTAGGAGGTAGTAGCAAAAGCATTTGCTTCATTTTCAATGAATAATATTTTGCGTTTGCTTCATAGCAAATACTTCAGACTTTGTAGCTAATGCTATGTTTTAACAAGTCTTATACTTTTTTTTTTGTTATTAATGCCTAAATGTGGATAAAATCATCATGGAGTACTCGCTTGAAGATTATCCGAATTTGATGCAACTTGGTGATAAGACATTTTAAGGGTTGCTGAATAAGAACATGTAATTAATTTTTTTTTAAATCGCTAATGGTAATTAGCAGTGTTTAGACGTTAAAAGACGCATCCCAGTTGGCTGTGTATTGCACTAATAAAAAAAGCAATATCACACGTAGGTAGGGTTTTTGTTACCCTACATTCTACAAACAAAATTTTTTCTTCAAGCGTATAACAATACTTACATTATATATTGCAACACGTCCTGGAGAAAGAGCCTATTTTTGTACTAATACAAATATTTTTAATTTTTTTCCTAGAACAAAAATGAAACAACGTACACTGCTGTGCAAAAGTAAGTAGGAGGGTGACAGTAGTGGTGTAATATATATGTAATATAAATGTATCTACTTTTCCATGCAGATAATTTACTAATTGCTGATCGTATTCAACCAACATTTATCCTCCGTCTCCCAGTTAAAGGCCTTCTTTTAATACTCCTTCTTATCTCGCTTTTTAACTCTTATAGGTACAGTAATAAGTGCTGCCCCTACTTAGTTTTGCACAGCAGTGTACCATCATACAACGAATTAAAAATCCAAGTAGCTATGACCTGTCATAACTGTCAGTTTTAAATTTCATGTCGGGTCGGTTTTCAAATTTAAAAGCAAAAATGTCTGAAGAAATGCAGTGCACACCACCTGAATTACTTAAAATTGCAAATTCATCAGTGGCAACATTAATTCCCGCGAAATCCAAAAAGTTTACGATAATGCGTACGATAAATTTATAAAATGGGCCAAGGACAACAACGTACACATATGTATTCGGAAAATGTGATGATAGCATATTTTACACATTTATCCAAAAAACTGAAAAGGTCAACTCTATGGGCGCAATATTCAATGGTAAAATCTAAATTAAACATCGAACACAATGTAAAAATTGACAACTATTCTAAATTAATTGCCTTTTTAAAGCGACAAGGCGAAAATTATAAACCTAAAAAGTCAAAAGTTTTGTCTAAAGAAGAGTTTGGTGAATTCCTTAATAAAGCACCTAATGATAAATATTTAGCAACAAAGGTATGTACGCATTTTAAAATTATATATTTAACCCTTTCATATCTGTAATATAAAATTTTGTTATAATTTGTGAAATTCCAGTTACTTTATATCTATCCGCTATGAAAATAATAGACAAAAAGAATTGAATGCTTTGTTTAAGTCTAGATATAGTTCAGTGGCCAGAGTGCTGGACTCTAAATTTGAAGGCCCGGGTTCGAATTCTATATTTTCAACTTTTTTTTTGCTCTTCCTAACTTTATTTTACCTTTATAAAATTAATATAGTATATTTTTTAGGTTGTACTAATATTTGGAGTCACAGGAGCTTGTAAATTCGATGAACTTGTTCATATAAAAGTTAATGATATAAAAGATTTGGGAGATTTAATCTTAGTAAATATTCCCAACACAAAAAATAAAAAACATCGCTCATTTACTATAATTGGAGATTTTTATTTCAATTTATACAGAAAATATGCTACTCACATGTTTAATTTATAAATAAAGTGGTTAGTACTATGTTATGCTTAATTAATAAATAAAATGGTTAGTATTACCAATATTTTATTTTTCTGCCAAAATTGAACGTATTTGATGTCATTTTTCGAAATTAAAGTCGCAATTTTTGTATTTTGACGCTTGAGGAAAAAATAGTAGGTATGTCACTTGGAGTAGAAGGCACATTATATGTTTCGCCCAGTTGCTCTGCCTCGGCTTGCGCCTCGGCTGAGCAAACTTCTGGGCTCAACATGTAATGTTGGCGTCTCCCTCCTAGTAACATAATATACTATTAAATCGGCCAAAAAAAGGAGTTACAAGCTTATATTACATTTAAGCGCGACATACTTTTCAATTTTTTATCAAGATTTTACTAAAAGGGTGTAGGTGATGGAAGATTTGGATTTCATGGAATTTCGACATCTCTTCATTTATTGGTCTGTAACTTTTTTAAAACAAAATTTCCTACCTCTTTTTTTTTAATACATTCTAAAAAGGTTGCTGCGTCTGATGGTGTGTCGCTCTATTTTTTATATTGATTTGAAAACACCATAATTCGTATATTCGGTGTTGCTTTACCAAAGCGAAGTTACCTACACTTTTATTGATGCAAATACTAAGTAGATAGTAAACACGCCTTTTTTTTCATATTTGTTAAAGCTCTTGTATATAAGAAATCAAATGCTTTTACTTTAAGTATGACCCAGATGATCTGAAAATATTGATCATACAGATCACAGGTTTTGCTTCAAAAATAGGTTGTAAAAGCATTTGCTACCTTTTATTCATCAGAGCCATTGCCAATACTTCTCTCAACGTGGGTCAAAATAATTAAGCATTTTTTAATTTTTAATATACTTTGCATGTGTTATTAATTAGTAAGGTTGACAATTCCATTTTGTTTGTTTCTCAATATCATCAATTCCGTAATTTACTTATTCTTTATTATGATCGCAAATGATGTCCAAAAATTACACTTAAAATTAGGAATCGCAGAGAAAAATTGTAAACAAACATTTTCCTAAATGTTAAATTTTTAACAGAAAAAATGTTAGTATCACAAATTTTAGAAATATGTAGAGGTTCTAGAAACCCTTCCCCTTAAAAATATTCTATGGACGTCTATGTATCTGATTTACACTACTGCTGCTGTTTAAAGTACAAATATTTCCTGGGTTGGATACTGCTTCCATATACAGTGATCTGCTTCTTCGGTTGTATTTCCTTAAACATTTCAAAAATATACATAATTTATGTTTTGGAGTACAGTTATACCTGTTAGTATTTTTTTATTTTTTGATTAATTCTAGTGGAAGAAAGTCCACGATATCTTTTATCGATATTTCAGAAAATACGTGCTGGATGGTTTTTGATACATATAACTGGGCCCTTCAGTGCAATAAATGTTATAAATAACCGGTATTACCAGGTATTAACAATTTATATTTATAGAATGTACTTGAAAGGCGCGTTAATTGAGTGGTTGAATTGCATGGTTTCTGACAACTGATGATAAGGAAGTGATTATTATAATTATCTCTACTTTTTTGTAATCTGGCCGATCTTAGGTATCAAGGAGTGGATATACTTTACTGTGCTTCGGATATTGTTATAGTAAAATACATACAGGGTGTTCGTTTTCAATCCACCCCCTAGACATATCCCCGGACTGAATTGGAAAATCGTTTTGAAATTTTGGTCAAATGGGTATCACTTCCGGCTATACCGGCTTTGTTATATTAAATAGAACCTCCCCAATTTTCTTGCATTTTTTGGATTCCTCATCAAAATTAAAGTTGGTAATACAGCACGACATTGATTCTTAATTGTTTTTGAGTTACATTTTTTTTTAATTTGTCGTGTTTGCAGCGTCTTCCTTCATTGCAGATATCTACAGTACTACAGTAATTAACGATTTTTTGACATCTTAATATTTCAATAAATTATCAAACCGTCAAAATCATTTAAAAAAATAAATGAGTTAGACATGACAATGTCATAAATTTAAAATCTAAAAAACATTTTTTCAAATAGCACCCCATATATTTTTTACACCATTACATTAATCCCTCAATCCCTAGTACAAATGTTTAAGGCAGTATGTGGCTAAATCAGTTTTTTTTTAATTTCTCACAAAATATCAATTTTAGTCGCAGTGTGCCTTATACGAATAATTTTTTTTATCTAAAAAAAAAAATTACAAAAATGATACCTATGGAACTGAAGAAAACATATCGATATTCTTAATTTAACTCGCGCATGGTACAATGTACGAAAAAAAATTGGAGAGACAAACATTTTTGTTAAATATTGACATTGGGACGTCCTCGGCCCAATATTAGGACTCGGATTCATCCTGACTACCATGAGACGTTCCAGGGATAGGAGTCGCAGTAGATTCCAGCACCTGACAAGTAAAATATTGTAAATCAAATGTCGATCAAAATATGATTATAGACATTTAATGTGATATCCACCAGAAAGCACATTATCCAAGCATCAACATTCTAACTGAGACAAGTGTGATATCCGCCAGAAAGCATATTACCCAAGCATTAACACACTAACTTATGCAAATATGATATCCGTCAGAAAGCACATTACCCAAGCATCAACACTCTAACTTATACAAGTGTGATATTCACCAGAAAGCACTAAGCCCAGGCATTAACACTATAACTTATACAAGTGTGATATCCATTAGAAGGCTCTAGGCCCAAGCTTCAACACTGTAACTTATACAAGTGTGATATCCGCCAGAAAGCACTAGGCCCAAGCCTCAACACTATAACTTATACAAATGTGATATCCGCCAGAAATCACCATGCCCAAGCATCAACACTATAACTTATACAAGTGTGATATCTGCCAGAAAGCACTAGGCCTAAGCATCAACACTGTAACTTATACAAATGTAAAACTTAACTTACACCGTAAACACGGCTACTCATACATGAATCAAAACCAATGATCTATTATTTGTGCATTTAAAAATATGTTGAAACAATACCCTATGGTTACTGTCATCAGTGACATAACTCTCAAGAATTTCTGTGCATTCTTCTGGACACCATTACTTGGCTCAGAGACGCATTTGACAGACAGCAGCCGATGCTAACCTTGTCGATTCTGCAGTATCTCCAACCCGTTTAAGTTCATATCGATTTGGTGGATATTAGTCACTTTGTATGGCCCATTTCAACCAGATTCAAATTTCTTGGGTTTCAAGGCATGCCTTGAAATTAATATAAAATCGGCAATATTAAAAGATTTTTGTGATTTGGAGTTTCTTTAGCATAGTTTTCCTGCTGCACTGAATTCTCTTCAATGCGTTTGTTTATTGTCGCCACTTTTCATGTTGCAAGCTGGACGAGGGATATTTATCATCTGAGACATTGTCAATAATGCGTCGAATCTCCGGTAATCTATTGTCACAACCAAATAGAGTTTGAAGAGGGGGTCCTTCTTGTCGTTTTGTGTACTGTACAATTTATAAGCTGAATGCGAGATACAAGTTTGCTCAATTTGGTGGTTACTTCAGTCTGTACTCGTAAAAAGTTGGCAATAAAACTCATGTACCTTTCTGCTTGACCATTAGCTTGAGGCACATAAGTTGTGAGAAAATGCCATTCAATATCCCACTTCTGATATTAGCTTTTATATATAGTTTAAAGCGTAAACAAATACGTAAGAACTTTAATAAACTCTATATTGACTATAATAACAGAAAGATAACATAAGACGACCACACCGAACAAAGCTCGTGATAATTCTGACGTGCCATTTAAATTAATGTCAATCAGAACACTCTCCTCCTGAATAACCACTTGGTTTTGTAATGTTGTGGTAGTACGCTTGGCGTTAACAGTTATTCTTGTTCTTTTACTTGCTTTGACTACCCCTCTAACCACAAAGTTTGTCGTGACAACATTAAAAGACCCTATATATTTATAATACGATAAAGTTATAGTTTGTCGTAATAATTATTCTCATTTCATTTTTCATGAGCAGTTTCATCTTTCTCCCAGATGGAATAACCTCTCACTCTCCTTGTGGTGAACTGCTTATGTAACAGATAGTATCCTGTCAGAACATAATACAATTCATTATTGTAGCAAATAAACTCGATCGCTCTTTTTCCTTGGTTTATCGTCCGCATTGTCAGCTGTAATTTTTTGCTCGCCCCCATGCGTATAGATAATCCTTTATTCATCGTGGCATAGCCGGGAAACTAGTTGTTTAAAAATAAGTGTTTGTACTAATTTGAGATAATTTGTTTGTAAAAGTAGTAAGTAGTTTTCCTAGTAAAAATATTTTATTCTGCTGAAGCATTTTTATTATTTTTATGATCTCCCACTAGTATTTGGATTCACGAATCTATTTTTACTCGACGTTATGGTGCTAAGAATTTGTTTAGCTGTGTTTGTTATTATTAAAACTACGTGGATATTAGAACTCTAAGGCACTAACTACGTGGGAGGTATTTTAATTGTAGGATTTCAAACTAGGTGTGAAAACATTTCATGTAGGTTTAGTTAAAACAATCGATTTTAGTATTATTAGTTACTCTAAACAATATTTAATGAATAAGTCATCGTTTGAATGCTTAGGTTGAACACTTTACTTAATTTTTCAAATTAATGTTATATCAACACTATATTTATTAATTTTTTTTATTTATTTACTACTAGTACAACCACTCAACAGATTGAATCTAATTACAGAATGGGAACACTTGATAATACTTGAGATACAGAGGAATTAACAATACCTACGACCAAGTTTGTACATAGTTAGAAATAATAGAAAGTTTTATACTTTAAGAGTTTTCACTTTTTTTATTGAGGCTACGTTGCGGTAAAAAATATCAAGCGAGTCATGTACGTCATTATATGCAGTAAACATTCGATGGAGTGGGGAGAGCTTTTTATATTTATTCTAGCTGTGCTTATGAAAAGTTGGATGTTCATGAGCGGATAATCTTGGCACATGAAAATTCAACACTGCAACGATTTGTGGACAATCTACCGTAATATTTTGTACAAAAAGATGACTTGTGTTTTTTCACATCTATCCTCCAGGCTTTCAATACAAAGTCTGTTAAGCATGACAGAGTGAGAAAAACCAATTGGAGGATAGATCCTATCTTCTTTATAACAGCAATATTTCAGAAATTTTCTTTGGACTTTCTCTAAATTTTGAATATGAATATCATAGGAGGGGCACCATATAATGGACGTATATGCAATTCGCGATCTCACAAATGTAGAAAAAAGCCATTTTAATGTACAGATATTGTTGAAGTCGGCAAAGTTTCTAATAATGGACCCAAGGGCTCTAAAACAAGGAAAGGTGAGATTGTTCATATGATCCACAAATGAAAGTTGTTGGTCGAACGTTAGACCGAGATCTCAAAATGTTTCGGGTCTATTTAGAATAGAAATATTTAACGTGTATTCAAAAATAATTGGTTCTATTTTATTGGAAAAGGTCATTACATTACATTTTGCTACATTTAAGGGTAATTTATTTGCAATACACCAATCATTTATAATTACTAAGTCATCTTATAACTTTTTACAGGCATTGATGCTTCTGATATTATAATAAATTTTTATATCATCTGCATACAATAAGCAGTTTACCTTCAAATCATAAACAATGTCATTAACAAAGATGTTAAAAAGAAGAGGACTCAGATTAGAACCCTGTGGAACAGTGGATGTTGCTGTAATTTGGACAGACTGGTGGCCAGAACATTCACCATATTCCCTCTGATAAGTAAGATATGATTTAAAAAAAGTCTAGGAGATTCAGTGAGAATCCATGAGCATGGAGTTTCATAATGAGAATGTCATGGTCCAGTATGTCAAAAGCTTTAGAGAAATCTGTGTATAAAACATCAGTCTGAAGTTCAGAATCAATAGATTCAGTTAAAAATTGTGTGATACAAAAGAGATTTGTGACAGTAGACCTTCCTTTAATAAACCCATATTGAAATTGGCTAACACGATTATGCATATAATAATACATGTATTCATGTAATAAAAATTCAAATTCTTTTGAAAAATTGTTTACTAGTTGGTCTATAGTTTTCTATATTAGCTCCGTCACCTTTTTTAAAAACAGGTACAATTTTAGACATTTTCCAAATGGTTGGACACGTTGCAGAGTTGATCGCTAAATTAAAAGAATTGTCAGAGGTTTTAAAACGATAGAAGCTTAGTCTTTGTCCAAAAATGCTAGAAGTTCATCAGGATTTATCGTAAATTTAGGATTTAGTTTCTTAAGATTATTGTAAACAGCCAATTCTTCAAATCATATTAGTAAAAATTGTCAACTATTTCATTATTATTTTGCTCGACAATGGTAACTATAGGTAGTGTAAAAGAGTTTTGGAAAAAATCATTTTGCAGATCCTCAATGTTAACACCATTATATATCATCGAAGTCGAGGATATTGGTTACATTTCTTTTGTTATTTATAAATTGCCAAAATATATTTGGATTATTCGAAATATCCTCAATTTTTTTGCAGCAATCTTTGTACGCTGCATCAACTGATTCTTTAATCAACTTTATAACGATTTAAATTCCTCTAGAAACTGAGGATCACCATGTTTTTTATATTTTTTCCATATACGATATTTTAAATTAATGTTTTCGATTATTTAATATGAAAACCATGGAGGATGATTTCTATGTTTTTTAGTTTTGGAAACGAATAAGTCAAGTAATTCATAAATTTTTATATAAAATTGCTCATATGCCAGGTTGACGTCGGAGTATTCATAGAGAAAATTCAAATTTATTTTAACAAATCTTTGGTAGAGGTCAATGTAGTTACTTTTTTGATCATTTTTTTTCTTTGAAAAATTAAATGTAAAGTAAAAAATACTTTTGGCAGAATACCATCTTAGGGTAAATCACATTTAAAATTTCTCTGAGCCATAATATTGTAATATTTTAAAGTAAATAATAAATTTATAATTTATAATTAGTATCACTGAAAAGTTAGAATCGAGTGTTATAAACATTAAAATATACTAATTATAGCAACCCCACACCACCCTCGGGCAAGAGATTTTTTTATGTGAAAGTTTGAAATGACAATAGCTGTTCCGTTCTAGACCAGAAAAAAATGAATGAACTCGAACCTAAAGCAAATTTAAGACGAGATAATTTCCTCATAAATATCTACTTAACTTCTGGGTAAAAATACCAAAAAGTCTCAGTGGTTGAATATCCCGAAAAACGACCGCCATATTGGATTTCTTAGTTTTTTGGCCGAAAACTCTTTTATTCAGAATTTTATTAAAAATTTTGCAGATACAATAATATTAAAGCTTTTAAACACTGACAATTTGAAAATCCGATAATAAATAGCAAAGTTATGAATTTTTAAATTGCCGAAATTACCGGAACTTCATATTTCGATCATTATTTGGGACTATATGAAAAATAGTCGAGTCAAATACTCTTTGTGCCACCGTATTTAGGGCTCCGTCCCTAAGTAGGTCAAAATGGCTCCAGTAGCGACAAGTGTTTAGGGCGTCACAATTTAAAAATAATATATCAAATATGGAATATCTAATATTTCCTGTCAGATATGGCCCCGAAATTTTTCTTCAACAATGACGTTACACTTTTTTGATTTGGTTGCTTACCTGGCGGTAGGGGGATTCAGCCATATTTTGTTGGGTATCAAATGATTCGGCTTAACGTCTAGAACACTGACATAACAAAATTTTCGTTATACGGTTGAAAAATGATATTTAGAGTTTGATATTTGAATTTAAAGTATGTAGGTATATTCTGTGCCTTGAAACATGTTAGAATCTGCAATAAAATGTCAACTTACGGTCGTTCAAAATACGTGATGTTGGGTATCAAATGAAGGCTTAACATCTGGAATACTAATTCATCTAAATTTTCATTCTACGGCTGAAAAATGACATAAAAGTTTGACATTTGATTTTAAAGTATAAGAGCATGTTCTGGGGTTTGAGACATAGATGCAGAGCCGATTCATTTGAAACCCAACATTATATGGCTGAATTTCCCTACCACCAGATAAGCAACCAAATCAAAAAGTGTGGCGTCATCGCCGAAGAAAAATTTCGGGGCCAGATATAACAGCAGATCTCACAGGAGATATTATATATTCCATATTTTATATATTCTCTTTAAATTGCGAGGCGATGCCCTAACCACGGGGGCCATCTTGTGATCCACCTTTGAATTGAGAATTGTCACCTCGAAGTGACAATTGTATAATTACAAGTTCAGTTTATTCTCTAACTGTAAAACTAATTGTTGACTGAAGATACTGCAAACATTCAAGTTGTGTTTAGATCAAAATTATTTCCAATTTAATGAGGACATCTTTATACAAAAAACAGGGTTCCCTATGGGTTCGCCACTTAGCCCCCATTTATCCGATATATTCATGGAAATCTTGAAAAAACTATATTGGATTCTCCAATATCAAAAAATATCTTTTGGTACAGGTATGTTGATGACATCCTAATAGGTTTTAAAGGGACAGACAGACAATTAAAAATACTCCTCGATTTTATCAATAACACACATAATAATATATCTTTTACCTTAGAAACAGAGAACGATAATAAATCGATAAACTTTCTCGACTTAACTATAAAAAGACATAAAACATCATTTTCGTATAATATTTACCGCAAACCAACTTTTACAGACGCCACTATACCCTTTAATTCCTATAACCCTCTCTCCCACAAATTAGCCGCATATCAATCTATGACACACCAAGCCTTCAGCTTACCTCTATCTGAGACAGATTTAAAAGAAGAATTAGACACAAGACTTATTGCACATAATAACGGGTACCCTCAAAATATAATCAACAATTTAATCTATAAAAAACAAAATAAGTCCCGCTTGAAAGAACTTTATCCCATTATTAACGAGAAAAAAAGTTCAAACATACATTTCATTACCATATTCAGGTCAACTCTCCTATTCAATTAGCAATACTTTTTCCAAATTTAATATTAAAACATCTTTTAGTTCTAACAAAAATATAGGCAGATATCTTTTCAATGCAAAACAAAAAACTTATATCTCTAAAAAATGTGGTGTATATCGGTTAGATTTCCCAGAATGTAACGCCTCATATGTAGGTCAAACAGGTAGATCGTTCGGAGTAAGATATAGAGAACATATTCACACACAAAAACAACATTCCAACTTTTATAAACATCTAACAGCTTCTGGTCATACAATAACTGACGACCATCAACCTAAAATATTACATATTTGTGGGAAAAGTAAAAAACTTAATTTATTAGAAGTGTTAGAAATTAATAAATTAAATAGGAATAAAAATTACAACATATTAAACGACCAAATAGATTTAAATAATTCTTCGTTATTAAACTTATTCAGATAAACTGCTGCTAATAAAAATCCCACCATAATATAATTTACTAGCTTGGAAAAACCCCTACATTTAAAAACATAACATCTGTACAAATTTGAATTATATTATCAACCATAAAGTGACCCATCCCTCTATTCAGTTCAGTTTATATTTAAACGAAAGTAAAATCTGTGTATAATTTTCGATGTCTTTTTTTTTAGATAAATTCACTGGCGAAAACAAAAATTTGCTATCGTCTTTTGTTTTCGAGTTATAAACAAAAGTTCGATTTTTTTTCTGTATAATACAGTGGCGTCGAGAAAATTTTAAAAAAAGTGCAATTTCGAGTTATGGCATAAAGTTGTATTTTTTTTAAATGGGAATCATAGTTGGCTATGGTTTAATTAAAAACAACAAACAAATTAAGAATTTGTTTTGAAAATTAACGAGAAAATCGCGAGTGACATCTTAGCTGAGACACCCTGTACTTCAACTAATATCAATTTTAACAACTGTACATACGAACAAAATAATAATTTTACTTAGAACGCCATATGGAACTAACGCAAAGTAAGCGGTAAATGAGGCTGTATATGGCGATGTATGTATCACTTCTTGTTTAAGTTAGACCAATAGATTAAATATAATAAGCATCAGAAAATTGATAATAATAACGTAAGTACACAATAATTATTTAATTAAACAAACGTGTCCTAATTTACTTATTGTGTGATTGCTCTGAATTAACTTACATATACAGGGTGTTTCTAAATTGCTATGCAGAAATTCATGTGCAGATTCTACATGCAAAAATAAGAATAAATAATCGTATTAACACATGACCGCAAATGATTCCTAAAGGAGCAACGGTCATTTCAAATAGAGGCCAAAAAATTTGTTTTTATTTAATATATCAAGAACCCGAGAAGCTAAGGAAATGGTGGTTTGTTACGGCGCATTTAGACCGTTCACTTTGGATGATCAACTTGAATGAATCATCCAAAGTGAATGCGTCGCTGAAATAATTTATTTGGACGCATCCTTCACAGTGAACCACTTAGGTTGCCTCAAAATGGCGCCAAGTAAGGTTGTTCGTGCCGCAATTTTCTTTATGATAGGGAAGATTTCCCAAATATTTATGAGAAAATAGTTTTGCGTTGTGGGAACAATTATTACAAAGAAACGATGTTCTTCGATAAGTTAGTTTTATTGCCCATTTGAAATTACGGTCTAGCAACACTGCAAGCGCACGTCGTATGGTTTGTTGCCAGGTCGACTACTCCAGTTGTATACCCTGCTGTCGGTTGCACTGTACATGTTTAGACAATCATCTGCGATGATTCACTCGGAGTGATCAAAAGTAGGACTTGATACACTTTGTTCATTCTTTATTTTAGATGATCCTTTTTGATGAATCACTTGCGTTTCACTTTGGATGATTCATCAAGGGTGATCATTCAAAGTAAAGTCTGTAAGCCCATTTTTTTAATAGATCTTAGTGCAAATGACACTGCACTAAGAACAGCTGCGTCGAACACGTTAAAGATGAATAAGGAAAATATCATTTTGCTGATTTTGTTATTAATATATCGGTAAACTAATGTGTTGTAATGTAAATTTGCACTTACCAGTACAGTTTTACCAACTGTAAAAATCATTAATACAACGGATGCTTAAGAACGGCCTGAGGAGGACTCTGGGGGATTCCATCGGCATATTGGTTTTCAAAATATCTATCGCCACATTTTTAACTTCTAAATTTCAAACTACTTTTCAAGCAAAGTGGACATTATGTTTTCAATTTGTGATTAGGATACAATGATCAATAGTTACGAAAACTCTGCCTTCTATAAAACCAGCACGTATGTTAAGTATTGATTTGTTGTTTGAATCTTTGCGCGTTTCAATTAGTAGCTGTATGAATCAAATAATCAAAAATATATAGAAAGGTCAACTCTATATTTAAACAACGGCGACTAGCGAGTACTGGACAACGTTTTATTTGTACGTATTATCACCGAATTTGTTGATACTATAAATGCACTGCTGCAATATAATAGTAGTACACGAGCAGGTCGTATAGTTTATCCAATATGAATTGAAACATTTCAGTCTAAAGTGTTTATACCAGGAGGGCGCACTTCCACTCTCATCGTCAAAGAAATAGAGCGCGAATCGTGCTTGTATTTATTGAACGATACCTCTACATTACATTCGATATGAGAATGTGGCAATGCAGCGGACCAGATGTGAAACTTGGGCGGTAATGTCCGAACTCTGACGAATTAAGTCGTGATTTGAAGACTACTGGACTAGTTGTTTATATTGACCGTACAGTGCAGTTCATTAATAATTTTGGATAAATAGAATTATTTTCTGTGAGGTATTTATAGCAATTTAGTGATCTTATTAAGTGGTTTTAGTAATATTTCAATATTTGCATTAATTATTATTATTAACATGGCTTTTTGGAGGCCCTTTGAAACGCATGAAAATGAATTATCTGAAGAAATTATTGAACCGGTGGCGCCGTTAATTGAAACTAGTTCGAAGTTTAATAAGAACAAGGATTTACATGTTCAATGTCAGCGTCTTATTTTAAATATTTATGAATGTTAGAGAGAAAATATTGAAACGACAGATAGGGACATTGTAAATAGAATTCATGAATTAACTAAACTTTCGACTCCTACTATTTATCACGTTATTAAGGAAGGGGAAGGGTTATAGATCACTCTACAAAGCGGAAAGGAAAAAAAAACGAAAATTTTGTCGAATTAACAATACCTCGACGTTTTTCGGCGAACGGTTTATAGTTTCTATAAGGAAAATAAAGTACCAACTTTAGAAATGATTCGTGATAAATTGCATGATTATCCGAATTATAATTATAAATCTTTAGAAACGCTACGAGGTATTTTATAAACACAAAAAAAAATAGATAATCGAATGGTTATAATGGATTCACGCCATATCGTTGAACTTCAACGAAAATACTTACATAAAATGAAAGAATACCGTGAAATCAAATAAGCATATAGTATATCTCGATGAGACCTGGTTTGACACACACGATGTTGTTCAGTACGGTTGGTTGGGTAGATGACTCTAAATATTGTAGTTTGAATACACCTTGCTCGAGAGGAAAGCGCGTTATAATTCTTCATGCTGGAAGCAAATACGGTTTTGTACCCAACGCATTGCTCTTGTCGGCCAAAAAACATAACACAATCCTCTGCTGATTATCATGAAAACATGACTGCGGATTTGTTCGAAAAATGGTATACCTAATTTGATATAAGCGCAAAGACCCAAACAACAAACCATATCTAATATCACCTTTTCGTAAGAATGTTGTTTCAACGTCCTGAGTGTGCAACAACTTGCTATAATTTACACTGTAGTAACTGGACTAGGTACTTTTCAAACTGATGTATGTTATCAAATTTTTAAATTTTATTATCAATATAATTTAATTTGCTAAACATCTAGAATTTGCACACGTGGAAATTTAGTACGTTTTCCGTAATAATATACATATAATTTATAATAATAGAGTAATGCAAATTAATGTTGTAAATGATATAAATACTGATTTTATTAACAACAAATAATAATTATGTAAGAAAATAATATCCTAACGCAGACTGGATTTTTCTACATCAAAACACAGTTGAATTGGCGCCATTCATATAATTTAACGCTAGGTGGCTTTATAAATGTTATTTAATTAATACATTGATATTTATAAACCAGATTTTATTCTATTAAATATATAAATAATAGGTTTTCATGATGTACTTAGTACAATAATTATTCTTTTATGGTATATGTATTTATACAGGGTGGGGCAATAGTGCGTCCAACCTCGATATCTCGAGTTCTATGGGAGCTAGAAACTTGATTTAAAAATATAAGTAAACTAGACAAAAAAAGCCTATAACCGGAAATTGTTTTCGAATATGCAGGGTGAACCAAGATGATTCTACAGGGTCAAGTAACAAGTATATCAGAACATTTTTTGAAACCTCTTTGTGGCCTAATTTCACTCCTGTATTATTATTGACTTTCTCCCAACCACTTGGATGTAATGATTTTTTTTGTTGAAATTATACAATTTACACGTGTATATTAAAAAATCATTAAAATCACAACTATCGATTTTAAGAAAAAAATATGTTCGTACCAGTTATGAGACATCTGTGTGATGATACAGCCATTTTCACTTGCTAAAAGTATACAGGGTGGCCAAAAAGGATTTTTAAATTTACAACTTTTTGAACTGAATTTTCTCAATTTTTCAAACGGAACACTGTATATTTTTGGATATGATGTAGGATTGAAAAACGAAAATTTTTTGGGCGTACATTCCTATGGCTATTAGTGACCATTTTCAATTTATTGAACAATAACTGCAAAATTCAGTAATAAAAATTAAAAATGAGGTTTTTTTTTTTAAATTCAATAGAAGGTATTATAATAAGCGTATTACATGATGCCCATAAAAACATCACATCAACAACAATCCAAAATTTGAAGGAAAAGGATAACAAATTCTTTTAGAAGTATCACTCTGGCAATTTTATGAACAGTAGAAACCTCATTCTAAAGAGGCATAGAAATGTGTGACAATCAAAATGGGCAACATGTGGAGCACTTTTTATAATCTTCTCTTGATTTGCAAAAAATATGTATTTTTACTTTCTTATACCTAATATAAGGAAGTATAGTAATCGTGATTTTTTTTCGACTTCGAGATTTTGATTGATATACATATACGTTTTGAACCCTCCTGAATCCATTCTGACTATTTTTCGAATGAAGTCTGTCGGTGCGTGTGTGCGTATGTGTGTACCCACGATAACCCAAAAAATATTAATGGGAGACTTCCCAAATTTGGCAATTAAGATTTTCAACAACATTTTAGGTGACACATTAAATTTGGTGAATGTGGTACCACCAGAGGAGACATTATGAATGAAAGAGGAAAAAAATGTACAATTTCGTGAAAAAAAAATTAAAAATTTCTATTGAATTTCTGGACGAATCCCGACGAATTATAATGAAAAACATAACTTTATGGAAAAAAATTGTCTGCATGTCTGTAGTATCGCGATAACAGCACAGTTTTTGAGATAAATCTTTCAAATTTGGTACACGTTCTAAAGGCCAAAAACAATGATAAATTCGGTGATGACCAAAATTGGCTATCTGAAAGGGGGTCCACGGGACCCAAACTTATTTGTATTTGCCTTTACAAAAAAAACATATTCTTGATGAAAGATTATAAATCATTTCTACTATATCAAGCCAATAAAATATATTTTCGAAGTACTTAAATAAAACTTATATAAACTGAAATTTTTACACATTTTACCTCATAAAATGGGGTTAGGATAAATTTAACAGTTTGACATTTGAAATGTCTAATTTAGTTACAAAAATGTCAATGTCAATAAAAAGAAATTATTAAAATATATGACATGAATTATTATTGACAGTATCGAATGACGCTGAATTAATTATTTAAAAATTTTAATGAAATATTTCAAGGTACGTTATTAAAATTTAATTGAAGTGAAGAATTAAATAGAATATTCTGTTTAGATCAGGACGATATATACTGGTATAAGAAAGTTATGCGCTGGCCACATCAGATATTTAATTTTTATTGCTGAATTTTGCAGTTATTGTTCAATAAATCGAAAATGGTTACAAATAGCCATAGGGGTGTACGTACAAAAAATGTTTTTTCAATAATTCTACATAACACCGTTCATAATAAATATATATTTGAAATAATTGAGAAAATTCAGTTGAAATAGTTGTAAATTTAAACATTATTTTTGGTCACCCTGTGTACCTTTAAGAAGTCTCATAACTGGTACTAACATATTTTTTCTTAAAATCGATAATTGGGACTGTAGTGATTTTTTTTAATATAGACGTGTGAATGGTATAATTTCAACAAAAAAAATCATCACATCCAAGTGGTTGGGAAAAGGCAATAATAATACAGTAGTGGAAGGAGCCACAAAGAGGTTTTAAAAAATGTTCTGATATACATGGCATTCCATTTCAAAAAATTCTAGTTGACCCTGTAGAATCGTCTTGGCTCACCCTGTATAGTCTAGTTTATTTATGTTTTTATATCAAGTTTCTAGCTATCATAGAACTCGACATATCGAAGTCGAACACACTATTGCCCCACCCTGAAGGTATATCAACATATTTTTTTCAATTATAGAAAATTAATAATATTTAAAAATGTATACAGATAACTGCACAATTTGTAGGAGCATCGTGTCTGCATATAAATATGCAAAAAAAAAATCCATAAACATATGGGTCAAACTACTGACAAAATCCCACTTGCATCGCAGTCTCTCAATTCTGTATGTCAAAATTTACTCGTTCGAATTACAATTAGAGGACATGCTGTATTGACAGGAGCGCGTACAAAGGGTGCAACGGCGTAGGACATTCTGTACAGATGCGACATCATCCATCAGTCACCATTTCCGCGAAGATCACTTGATGATGATGGAATAGGGAGGGAAAAAGTTATTATTTTTATGTCTCATATTAGTTGTCAAAACACACCCTCTTACTAATCCTTTGACGTAAAGTCAGAAGCGCAGAAGTGTTTATTTTTCCAGTAACATACTATAACTATATAACTATATTTTTCAGATAACGAAGAATTATTCATGTGGTAGTAAGTCCTAAAAAAGAAAAAAGAAAAATGAATGTATTATAACATTCAAGTTACAATTAAAATCTAACCAAAAGGTAGATGTTACCGAAGACTTCACGAATTCTTAAACTAGGCAAGAAAAGTTAAGCAAGTTAATCTCTAGGTGAAAACACCGCTACAAATGGCGCTACTTAGAGGTTACAGGGGGGGGGGGGGGCAATTTTGCCTATCCACAGGAGATAAGTTTCACCTGGGTAGCACCAAAATTAGCACTTCACTGAGCGTACCAAGTCACACACTATACAACTAAACAATACTGATTTTACATTAATCAAGAATGAGGTAGAAATTAAATCAGCACACTCGGGTCAACGTCCCATCCGGTTCTCCTATTCAAACTATCTGTACTTCCCACTCTTTCTCGCCCCCTAGCTATAGAGGTATTCATTAAAATCATAGAGCTATAGACAACCCAAACTTTAATTGTGCAGGTTTTGCATAACTAACAGGGTCATAAATAAACTTAAATTTTCTTTTACACCAAGTACAAGACGACCAAAAGGTGGACCGTTACACTATAACGTGTAGTCATTTTATTTGTTTAAATGCGTTATTATCAGGAACGTACAGCTACGTTTACTTTAGATTGTTGGAAGTGTTATTTGTGGCGATGGGGAACTAAGCATATTGAAACATAGCTCAATGGTATTAAACTGACATATCACTTTAATACTCTTTTAGCAAACCTGTTTCAATAATAAGTTTGCTCCATCACCGAAAGCAGACACGGATATGAGCGCCCTCCAGTTATTTAAAGTAGACGTAGCTGTCTGTACATGTAACGCTACTGAAAGTGAACGCAGTTGGGCAACTCTAACGAACACAAATCTTTAAGACAAAAATTTATATTTTATTACCCCTCTATATCGTAATACTCGTATGTCTAAGTAACGTCCTATGTAATGAAATCAAAATCAATATACCAGGTGACCACGAGTCAATGTACGCCTCCAATATTTTGGTTGCTTTTGAATTTAAAAATTTGGTTTTTGGTACACATAAATTAGACAATAATGGGCTACTTTTATACTAACAGGAATGAAATTATCACTTCCGGTTGAACCGAATGTGACATCAACTTTTTTTTCTTAAATGGAATGGAATATTTTTTTGATGGTTTCTCATTAAGCATAAATTTCTAAGTGCAACAGTTTTTTTCATATTTTAAAAATTCGAAAAAATAAGTGAGATACGAACAATTTTTTAATTTTTTCAAAATGGCCGCGTCAGATGAATGCGATGTAAGAAAATTACTAAGTAGGCTATGGAAATTATTAGTAAGGTTGTAGACTTATCTGTAAAGAAGAAAATAGTTCTTTGAATTACTGATAGGTACCAGTATTTTTAGGTTTTTTTTTCAAAAAAACGGAATTTAATTTTCATTTTCATTTCCATAGGGGTCCTATGGAAATTTTTTTACTAGAACTGTGCTATTTTTTTTATTAATCAAAAATAATGATTCATAAACTATAATTTTTTCGCCATTAATCATTTCTTAACGATATCCTTCGTAATAATAAAAGTATTTTTAAAAGGTAAGCGCCAACAAATCATTTTAATAAGGTACCTATCTACATTTAAATCCAAAATTACAGATAGCCATGAAAATGACAGACATTGGCAACAATTGAATTATTCTTGACTTACTCACTAATTTTCTGAAGCAAGTGTATTTCTTATAAACAAGAAAATTATATTATATTATATAAAATGACTGAAAAATATTCAAGAGATGAAAAAGTTGACATGTTGATTATTTATGGAGACTCAACGTAATGCAACTAGAGCACAAACTCTGTATGGAGAGAGATATCCAGAGAAGAAGACAACCTCGGAGAAACTATTTCGCCCGGTTGGAGCATCAATTTAGAACTGAACCTGATATAGAAATTGAAGAAAGATTTATTGAGGATGAAGAAACGGAAATTAATGTATAGCTTTAGTGCATGTTGACTCAACCATTTCGGTAAGACAAATTGAACATGAATTACCAGTTTCCAAAGAATCAGCCTGGCAAATTTTAAAGAAACACGGCTATCGTTCTTATAAATATCAATTGCGTCAATTTTTGTATGAGAATGATTATCAACGAAGAATAACCTTTTGTAATTGGTTACAGTTACGCCAATTAAGAAATGAGAATTTTATCAGAAACATTTTTGTTCACTGATGAATCGAGATTTACAAACCTGGGTTATTTAATCGAAACAACACTCGATATTAGGCAATTGAAAATCCTCACATTATGAGACAGGGGCGGTTTCAGGAGTGGTTTGGCTTCAATGTTTGGTTAGGCGTATTGGGCGACCATATCATAGGTCCAATAATTTTTGACGGAACTCTAAATGGACTAAGATATCTAGAATTTCTCCAAAATATAATAGTTCCACAGATTAATCAAATTCCCAATACCAATATTGACGAGGTTTACTTTCAACAAGACGGGGCTGGACCACACAATGCTACTATCGTTAGGGATTACTTAAATCAATTGTTTCCAGATCGTTGGATTGGGACTCATGGTCCAGTCAGATGGCCGCAAGGTCGCCTGACTTAACTCCACCCGATTTTTTTATTTGGGCACATTTGAAAAATAGAGTCTACATGACTGCTCCAACCACAAGGCAAGATCTGGAAGAAAGGTTCGACACGAAATTGCACAAATAACACCTCAATAATTACATAATGTTAGACGTGCAACAATAAGTCGCGCTACTCTGTGTATTAATCAAAACGGTGAACAGTTTGAATAATTTTTATAATGGTTTATTATAATTTAGGTTTTAAATAGTTTTGTTATTCTATTTATTCATGGTTGTAACGTTTTATTAAAATTATTTCTTGTTTAATTTGTGTTTACCTTTTAAAAATACTTTTATTATTACGAAGGATATTGTTAAGAAATGATTAATGGCGAAAAAATTATAGTTTATGAATCATTATTTCTGATTAATAAAAAAAAATAGCACAGTTCCATTAAAAAAATGTCCATAGGACCCGTACGGAAATGAAAATGAAAATGAAATTCCGTTTTTTTTGAAAAAAAAAACCTAAAAATACTGGTACCTATTAGTAATTCAAACAACTTTCATCTTTACAGACAAGTCTACAACTTTACTAAAAATTTCCACAGCCTACTTTGTAATTTTCTTACATTGCATTCATCTGACGCGGCCATTTTGAAGAAATTAAAAAATTGTTCGTATCTCACTTATTTTTTGGAATTTTTAAAATCTGAAAAAACTGTTGCACTTAGAAATTTATGCTTAATGAGAAACCATCAAAAAATATAGTCATTCCATTTAAGAAAAAAAGTTGGTCACTTCGGTTCAACCGGAAGTGATATTTTCATTCCTGTTAGTCTAAAAGTAGCCCATTATTGTCTAATTTATGTGTACCAAAAACCAAATTTTTAAATTCAAAAAACAACCAAAATATTGGGGGCGTACATTGACTCGTGGCCACCCGGTATACATATGCGACACTTTCCCGGGAGACTTAGTCAATTCAAAATTCGTTGTTTTTTTTGCATCACCCTAATACGTGATGTATTAGAGCTAAAAATATGAAAGTATGTAATATGCATGAATTCCGACCAATAGAGGAATATATTTTATAGCAAATATATGTAGTTCTCATATTAGTAGTGATAATGGTTTTTACATACCAATAAAATAATGTATGTACAGACAGTTACGCAATTTTACCATATTGTCATATAATTTTAATAAATGGACGCCACTGACATTGACGTCTTGTTATAAATTATTATTTATGCCTCAGGTGAGAAGTAGGTCTCTTTAAAAGATTTACGGAAGGACATGGTGGGTTTCCTGCGCGATTGCAAGAAAAATATATGAAGGTGTATCGTTAACCTTATTCACTTATATACAAATTTCTCACTTACTCTGACAAGATTCTCTATTTACTGTTAAGTACACGGTTTTTTTAATTAGTTAGATCACTTATGTTATGATGAATCTCAAGGTGAAAAGCGCAGCTTATGTGTTCAGGATGTGGCAGGTGTTTTAAGGCAGATTTGGAATATACAAATATGACGTGTAATGTTAGGACATTCAGGATTTCTAAATAACATTTCGTCAGAAGCATTCTAGTAAGAGATAAGAAAAAAATGGCTGGCTTTGTTGAGTAATCAAGGATTATTTAAATACCAACAGCAGTTATATATCTGTAATCCTCAGCTTTCCAACGCGTACTGGCATTTTTATGGCCTTATAAACTCTTGCTTTACTATAAAGACGACTAAGATAAATCGCAATATAGTATATAGAGATAAACAAAAAAATTAAAAATTAAATTAAAAAATACAAGTTTTTAGGAGGCCTGTGTCCTGTCCCATTTTAACGGGGTGAAATACGTGCAGAAAGTGTTTTATTATTTTTTCGTTTTAACTCCAGCAAACTAATAGGCCAGTGAGTTTACTCTTATTCTTTGGACTTGACCGACTAATCGCATCCGGCAGGCTAATTTAATTTTTAATTGTTGGTATACATCAAATGGAAGGTGACCATGTGTTTCATTGTTCATTTTTGGATTCTGAATCAACAGCTGATTCCAAAAAATGTATCACACTTGGACCCGGTTTTACAATCGTGAGGTAACTATAAGATGGAGGTTAACTAGCATTATCTTTTGATAAAAATCGATGAGATTCTAATACAAACCACTTTAACTAAAAGTTAACTTATGCATAAATAATTTCTTGCTATAACCACTTCTAAAACAAATGTAAAATTGAAAAAAATTCGAATTCTAAAAGTGCGAGTTTGGCTAACCCACGATTGAAAAACCGGGCTTTAGGGTCAAAAATTGATGTTGAAAGATACGGCCATTTTGAATATAAGATTTACTAATTTTTCATGTTTTGTTTGAACAAATAATAGGCACTAGAACTAACAGCTAGTTAATAATAAAAACAATTTATAGTAAATGTTCAACCTGTACTCCTTGTTGTAGCTGACAGTAGCCTAAACAATGAATAGTGTTGGTGAACCTTGTTTATAGTTTCCTAAGAAATGTTATTTATTTCCGTTCTAATTCTTTCTTTTTATTCAACAATGTTTTCTGCTTTGGTTTTAAAAACTAAGTTTTTTAGATGGCCCATAGAAAATAATCTAATGGATTGAGGCCCGGTGACTTTGGTGGCCATTCGATGGGTCCACGTGTACCAATCCACCTGTTCAGAAATGTTTGGTCTGTTGCATAATGAGTAGGCCAGTGACGATTCACTTCACCATTTAATTTAAAGTGCGTTCATCGGAGAAAATAATTTTTTATCAGAAGATGATCACCATTGTACAGTTTCATCAATGTTTCACAAAATTGGATCCTCCGATCTGGATCATCATCACTTAGTTCTCGCACAAGCTGAATCTTAAAGGGATGCCATTTTTCTAATTTTAATACTGTATGTACTGACGTTTTAGTAACATAATAATCGTGACTAACCTGGCGACCGCTGGTATGTGGATTTTCTTCTACAGCCAGTAAAATATTTAATTTCGTATCCTCGTCAACACCTGGCGACCTATTGTGGGTAAATCTTCCATCGTACCAGTCTCTCTAATTTCTTTTTCAATTTTACCCACTGTCGACTGAGCTATGGGTCGCTCTGGATATTTAGTATTAAATAAATTACATACTACTTGGTGAGTTTGCATCCTATCACTATACCCAATCATCGTAAGAATTTCAAATCTCTGCTTTACAGATACCTCATGTTATAAATTAAAATAAATCAACAACAATTATTGAGAAACCACTACTGGGGTAAAGTATTATTAAGTGATTCACTCTCAAAGACGATAATGATAAAACAAAAAATAAACAAAAACCAGCCTACTTCAAAAATTAATAGAAAACGTGTTTATTTTACTTTTTTACTTGTTTTTTTTTAAATGGCCGTATCTTCCAACTTCATCAGTTTTAGACCCCAAGTGTGATACATATTTGAAATCAACTGTTGCAGCAGAATGCAAAAATGGAGAAATATACATGGTGTTCTATTTAAGTAAAATAACGATGACGTCATAACGGAAACAATGATGACGGATAAGGTGCTCAATTGAAATTAAAAATCGACGTGCGTCCGAGGATTTTTTTCTAAATATTTTTGGTTTAAGAAATAATAAATTCCATACTTTACCGACATACTGTATATTATTATAATATATCTATGAATTTCATTAAAAACGTTCAAAACTCACTCCTGATCTGACAAACTTGATGAAGTATTTGAAAAGATATCATGTCCCTTTTAAAATAGTTTTTTTCTACAGCAAATGGGCATTTTAAGCACTTTAATAAATGTTTTGTCATTTTCGTGGCATTTTTAATACATTCATTGCAAGAAAACTTACAAATACATATATAATACTTTCCCCTATCATTTCTTGTATTAAAATAGTTCCACAAATTACTTTTTGGTTTCGTAATCTTTGGTTTATTGATATACATATACAAAAATGTTTAACAATGCACACAGCACAAGCCGCCGCCGCCACAAGCTACTACCAAAGTACCAACGTACCAAGCCAGTGAAGTATATATTAACGGGTATTCCCGCGCACGCGCCAAACCCGCTGAGACGACGTAAATCGGCCTCAATAAGTGGCTCCGAGGACCACGACAATAACAAAACTGTGAGAGAATATTACTAAGAGAATTTTCTCGGGGAGAATATTCTTGAGAAGATTCTCGTTCTCGGGAATATTCTCTCGAGAATATTCTCCTCTTCCATCACTAGAACTGAACATGTAAAATCTTTAGCTAAGGAGTATCGTATCCACAATCTCTTAATGTAGTTTTATTAGTCGGTTTGAATTTGAATAATAGAAATACTCAAATCAACAACAACTGGCTAATAATAATAAACAATATTTTAAGTTACCGTATGTACAAGGCCTTTCACAACAGATTAAAAGAATTCTAACGAATGAACATTCCAATATTGTTTTCTATCATATTAAAAAAGTGGGAAATTTATACTCGACAATGAAAGACAAATTAATATTAGATTATAAAGTAGTTTACAAAATTCCATGCAGTTGTGGGGCTGTCTATATTGGACAAACTAAACAATTATTAAAAAATCAAATCAAGGAACACAAATGATCGTGTAACATAAGACACATTCACAAAAAAGAAAGAACTGCTCTAGCAGCTCATCATTTCGAATTAAACCACGAGTTTATTTTCGACAATGTTAACATTTTAGACAATGAACATAACTACAAAAAACGATTGATTAGCGAGATACTTATTAACAAACACAATAATACTGTTAATAAAAAAACAGATACGGAAAATTTTAGTAGAATATATAATAACTTAATAGCTAACTTTGTAAAATTATAGCCCCTGTATAATTATTACAATAATAGATGTTTATAGATATGTATATGTACATTTTTTACTAACTTTTTACATGAAAATAAGAACAATTCGGTATGTCTTTTTTTGTGATTACTAATAATTTTTTTAGTATAGTTCTTTCATTGTTACTGTGATAAGAGACTGGTATTCATGTGTATTAGAAATTCATGTTCATTTCTGGTTTGCCTTTACACTCTTTTCATATCGATCTGCATTGAAACTAGTTAAAAACCATTAATTTATTGCCTAATGGTCATTGTTTGACCCAAGAATCCTATTATTATAACGTTATTTATTTGACGATTATGATTATGTTGACTGAAAACCAAAGACCTCATTAGGTAAGCGTGATTTCCTAATCTAATATTACTTTTTATTACTTTATATTTAAACAAAAATAATTTTTTACCTTTTAAATAATATATTTATTCCTCATTTTGTTACTTATAACTTTGTGTATTTATGTAACTTTTTAATTTTAATTTTTTCAATTTTTTAAATTATTGTTATCTATAAAATAAAATAAAAAAAGTCATACCGTGTGTTTAAATGTTTTACATCTTTATTTATTTGAATCTATACATAATTTATATGTTGTAATTCTGAGGAAGACAATAAATGTTGTCGAAACGTCGAAATTCTCATTTGAATTTGAGGTCTTCTTTACTAATTTTATCCAAACCGACTAATAAAACTACATGTAAAATCTTGTTATGCAAAAAATTAATATTGATATAAGAAACTTAAAAATCATGAAAAAGTAAAAAAGTTTCTGTAGCGATAAAAAATGTGATTTTTGGAGCAGTTTGAATTTCATCTGGGTCATCTGGGAAAGCTGAAGCAGCCGCAACGTTTTTATTTAAAACCTTATTAATTTTTATTGTTTTTTTTAGGGGATAAAGAATAAAGGGGGGAAAGGAGAAGGGGGGGAGGAAAAAAAGAAAAGAAAAGAAAAAAAAAAAAAGAAGAGAAAAAAAAAAAGAGGGGGGAGGAAAAAGGGAAAAAAAAAAAAAAAAAAAAAAAAAAAAAAAAAAAAAAAAAAACCCCAACCCACCCCCAAACAAAAAAAAACAAAAAAAAAAAAAAAAAAAAAAAAATAAAAAAAAAAAAAAAAAAAAAAAAAAAAAATAAAAAAAGAAGGGGGGAGGGGGGGGGGGGGGAGAGAAAAAAAAAAGTATAAAAAATAATAAAAAAAAAAAAAAAAAAAATAAAAAAAATATTTATATAAAAAAAATTTTAAGAATAGAGTAAGGGGGAGAGGGTGGGGGGCGGGGGGGGGGGGGGGTGGGGGGGGGGGGGGGGGGGGGGGGGGGGGGGGGAGTGGGGGGGGGGGGAGAGGGGGGGGGGGGGGGGGGGGGGGGGTATTGTTTTTTTTGGGGGGGGGGTGGGGTTTTGGTGGTTGTGTGGGGGGTGGTTGATTTGAAAAAAAAAAAAGAGAGGAAGGGAGGGAGAGAGGGGAGAGAGGGGGGGGGGGGGGGGTGAAAATAGAAAGTATTAAAAAAGGAGTTAGGGGGGGGGACGAGTGGAAGAGGGAGCACACAAGGGTGGGGGGAGAGGGGAGGAGAGGAAAAAAAAAGAGAAAGAAAACGACCAAAACACCACCCCCCCTCTGTTAAGGGGGGGGGGGAGAATAATATTAAAAAAAAAATTATTTATAAAGAGTAGTGTAGGGAGAAATGTAAAAAAAAAAATGTGAAAAAATAAGGAAATTTTTAAAAAAAGTGTGTTTAAGGGAGGGAAAATAACCGAAGAAAAATAAAAAAAAAAATAAAATAATTTTTTTTAATTTTTTGTGGTGGGTGGTGGTTTGGGGGGGTGTGGGGGGGGGGGTGTGTGGGGTGTGGGGGGGGAGGGGGGGGGGGGGGGGGGTGTGGTTGGGGTAGAGAAAAGGGAGGGAAAAAAAGCAACGAAATTAATTGGGAAATATAATAATTTTTTTTAAAAAGATTTAAAAATTTTATATATTTAAATAAGGGGTGGTGGGGGGGGGGGGGGGGGGAGGAAGGGGGGGGGGGGGGGGGAAAGAGAAAAAAAAAAAAAAAAAAAAAAAAGAGAGAGGGGGGGGGGGGGGGGGTGCGGGCGCGGGGCGCCCCCCCCGTGGGTAAAAGGGGGTAGGGGGTAAAAAAAAGAAAAGAGAAAAAGAAAAAAGAGAAGAAAAGGAGTGTTGTTTTTTTCCGGTAAAAGAAAAAACCCCCAACCGGTTTCAAGGATACCCCTCTTATGCCATATATAAAGTTTAGCGAGTAGTTTCTCGTGATCAATGCAGTCGAATGGATGGAACCTGGATATTTAATACAATTTTTAGATTATTTTAAGATGTCAGTACATGACATTTTTCGGTCTTTTTTGATGGCACCCTGTATACATTTTTATTTTACAACTATACAAAAATATGAGATAATAACAGCTACATATAAGTGACTAAGGTTAAAATGTTTTACCTTGTTTTAAAATACAACAATAACTGTCTTGACGATATGCGTTCTATTTTATTACAATTAATGTAAAAGTATAACATTTCAAGGTTATTTGAACAAAGGGTCTTAAAACTGCACGTATAATAGCGAATTATTTAATTCACACAGTGTTAATAATTTTTATTTAATTGATACATTTCTAGGCAATTGTTTATTATTATGTTTTCTCAAGGAAAATTAAAAAATTCTTAGAATAGTTTTGCATAAAAGCAATTCTATAAATGTTGCTACATATATACAGGTGATATGTGTAAGTACATACATCTTTGGGAGGATCAAATTTGAACAAAAATTGTGTCAGGTTATTAAAACCTAATAATTAAGTAATTTCAATGTAGGAATAATGTTATTGATTTAAAAATTATTAGTCACTTTGGAAAATTAAAAAGTAATTGCCTTGCGTCCTTTTTAAAGAAATAGTTGTTTACGTAAAAGATCGGAAAGTGATTCTTCATTGGGCGAGCTGGCAGTTTCTGGAGCGAGCCCTACTGACCGATGAGGCTATTAAAGATACTTTCGGGGTGTTTCGTACAATATCTCTAAAATTTTGGCCAAGTTTAATTCCTTATAACTTTTTAATTTTCAATCCGATTTTTATGATTTTTTTAACATTTTGTAGATAAATTTATTGAGATTGTACTGCATTGTTTTAATTATAAACATTTCATCGTTTAGACGGTGTTATACCGGGTAAATCAAAATATTGTTTTTTGTCGAAAGTACAGACCACTTGTGGAAAATTTCAGGTACTGAATTTTGTTTAAAAATTATTTGCTGTAAAGTTGCGTGGACACCCAACATTTAGTGTTTTGAATCATCCCATTATCTCCTTTATTATAGGAGCTGCACATTTTTAAATAAAACAATGATTTTAAAGCTTTTTTTACTGAAACCTTCACAAAAACTAACGAAACGAATTATTAAATTTTGTTTACATGTTTTAGTAGGTGTATGTCCAGTGTCCACATCTAGCAGCAATGACAGTGTGCAGTCTTCATGGCTTCGAATGAATAAGATTTGTTATTTTCTCTTGGGGAATTGCCTGATATTCCTCGCTAAGTGCTAACCTTAGCTCCTGCAAGATATTTGTTGCACAGGACGACGACGAACGGCTCTTTTGAGTTCATTCCGGAAATGCTCGATTGGGTTTAGATCTGGGCTACATGCCTATTACAAAAATACTGTAAAATTATCACCATTTTATTTAAAAATGTGCAGCTCCTACAATAAAGGATATTGGGATGATTCAAAAAACAAATTGTTAGTAATACATGTATCTTTACAGCAAATAATTTTTAAATAAAATTCAGTGCCTGAAATTTTCCACAGGGTGTTTTGAACTTACGACAAAAAATAACATTCTGATTTACCCCGATATAATATCATCTAAACAAAGAAATGTTCATTATTAAAATAATACAGTATAATCTCAATAAATGTATGTGCAAAATGTTTTAAAAATCATAAAAATGGGATTGAAAATTAAAAAGTTATAAAGTATCAAACTTAGTCAATATTTTAGGGTGGCGGTATATTTTTGCCGGGGAGTGCATATCCTTAGATTGAGCACATTTAGCAAGGCGAAATTGGTCCGAATCGGCCAGCAAAAATGCCGAAAGAATGAATTACATGTTTTTAAATGGCCGTACGCAGGACGCACATTTATCAGGACGGAGTCGGCTCCGCAGACAGTCTTCAAGAATGCCAACTTGTTCCAATGATACTGACTTGGGCGAAACCGATATAGCCTGATGATACATTGGCCCTCTGCTTCTTGGTGGAAATGTCGAAAAACCGAATATTTTCGTTTCAGATACTTACAACAAATTTGAAGAAACGGATTGCTAAAAGAGTGTTACATGAATAGATACGGTAAAAACAGCACTGGATTCCGTTTTAAGATAGCCGCAGGGCATGCGCAGTTACATGACATGTCAAAATGTATTAAATCCTTTTGGAATCATTTGTCAGCAAGGAACTCATTAGACGATAGAGAAGATACTCGCCTAGCACGCGCTAGGTCCAGGGTTCGAATCACAAACTTATTATTATTTTTTTTTTAAATAAGTATTTTTTTAGTTCGTTAGTAAGATTTTCCTTGCCCTTTATTATAGTTTCTTTATTTTCCTTGCCCTTTATTATAGTTTAGTTATTTTCACGGAAAGTGCTGAAACGGCGGCCATGACACTGTGAGCGGCACATGCGTACTTTATGGAATTCAGTGCTGTTTTTACCGTATCGTGTTACATGAATAGATCCTGGCAAAGTCATCTGTCAGATTCTGTATCCGAATGTTATCCTCGCAAACGGTAAATGTGAGCTGTTGTATAAAAAAATACACTTAAGTAAAATCATTCATGATACCATCAATGTTCCAAAACTATTCAAGCGGACGTAATATTAAACACGCATATGCTAAAAAGTAAAACTGCTTTCAATTCACAATTAAACATTACGCTAGGAAATCCGACACTTTTCCGGTGTGGTGTAAATCAAATCTCGCTGAATATCAAAATAAAGCTTGTCCGTGTCCAAAGGAGACGCCTTTAGCCTTTAGAATGCGTCGGCGTCACAGCTAGAGGTTATTTTAAACGTCGCCCACGTGCCAGTACAGATATTTTAAGATTTACTACAATTATAATTTTATTACACCCATATGATACATCTTGTTTTTTACCACGCTCGCATCTTATTTAAATATTGAAGAAATTTAAATAGTCAAAACATGTTGTATACACTTTGGACCAGGAAATACTGAACCATATTTTGTTTCATTAAAAAATTTTACATTTGTCCAATTTAAAACAAAATTAGAAAGGATAATGTATGAACTTAATGTGCAATTATAGTTCCCGCACAAGACATAAGGAACAAAAAAAAGTAAGCAACATTTAAATGCTTGCCGGCACCATACTGACAGAGGATATAAATAAATACCCCAAGGAGCCTTTGTCATATTGCCGCAAGTAATTGTCCTTCGTTGTCAGCAAACAAACGTTTTTTGCTTCTTATATTTTATGTTGGACTATATTTATCAAGCATCTCTGAATAAAGTTGCATTAAACTGATAATAATCCCAAGCAGCACATTTAGTAGTCTCTACGTAGTAGCTACCATCAGTAGAACTTTAAAGGTTTCCGCAACTAACGACCATTACGTAATGGGAACAATCCGTCTACCAAACATTCGCCAAAATGCGGAATACTTATTATGTGGCAATTATTATTCCGGAAACTAACCTGTTACGTGTTGACAATTAGGTTATTACGTAAACGGAACGTAACAAAGCAAATGACTAACTTTTGGAACAGCCCTTTGGTGGTACGCGAGCAAACTATATTTTGCTCTCTCTCTCGTTCGAATAGCAAAATATAATGTATTGCAATTGGAAATTAAAACGACTACTTGTTTTCTGTAAAATGCTTACCATAATACTTCGACAAAAAAGGCGCGCTCTCTAGAAAATTGTTTTTTCGAAAAAAAAAATTGTACAAAAATTATGTGTGGGCAAATTTCCATGTTTGTATAGAGTAACTCGGTAACTGTAAGAGATACAAAAAAATAGAAGGCACATTCTCGATCTCTTTTTTTGAGGCAAATTCACTGGCGAAACAAAAATTTGCTCCCGTCTTTTATTTTCGAGTTATAAACAAAAGTCGATTTTTCGACTTTTAGACACATGTCAATATATTAGTTGTTTGTAAAGTTATGAAAAAACAACTGTTACATTCTTGAGGCACTTTTTTTCCATATAATACAGTGGCGGCGAGAATATTAAAAAAAAAGGTGCAATTTCGAGTTATGGGATAAAGTTTTATTTTTTTAAATGGGATTTATAATTGGCTATGGTTTAGTTAAAAAGGAAGTTTGTTTCTCTTTCAAACTGTATATCATATGTGGGGTCGCTTTTGATGTGTAAGTATTTATTAGGGAAAATAATCTTTTAGTAGATTACTTTTTGCGTTTTTTTTTAATATTTATTCCAAGTAGGCGTGTGTCATCTATGACAGTGTTTATTCGTTTGTCAGTAAATTGCATATTAATATTTTTTTCCGTCATAATTATACTCCATATAATCGTAAAAGTGAAGATGTCTTACGAAAATTACGAGAAATATGATATGCTAGAAAGCTTTATTCAAAGTAATAACAATTGTGATATTGCATCCGAAATATATTTCAACAGCTATCCAGAAAGAACACAACCTAATAAAGCTATTTTTAAGAGGTTAAAAGAAACTCTCATTAATTGTGGGCCCTTCAATAAGCCAAGACCTAAAAATTACAACATTGATGATGCTGAGGAAACTTCTATAACTAGAACTGGAATAGCGGTTGCAAATTCTTCAATTTCAAGTTATCAAATTGAAGATGATTCTGGGATTTCAAGACGTCGAGCTTTGGGTATTTTGAAGACACACAAATTCAGGTCTTATACAATAAGAAAACAACATCACTTGCAACCAACTGATCTTCAGCGACGATTGAAGTTTTGCATATGGTATCGGCGAAAAGTCAACAAGATCCATTCTTCTTTGGAAATGTAATTTGGACAGATGAAGCCTACACTAGCAGTGCAGGAATTTTCAACAGGCATAACGAGCACTATTGGTCTGATATGAACCCTCACCGTACTGTTGACATACGATCTCGGGGACGCTTTAGTTATAGTGTTTGGTGTGCTCTACGTGGCAATCGTGTTTTAACATATCACATATGTCAAGAAAATCTTAATGGCCAACGGTACTACGAAGTCTTAAACCAGAAAATTATTGAGGAATTTATGGACAATCTACCCTTAATTGAGGCAAGAAATCAGTTCTTGCAACAAGATGGTGCACCACCTCATAATATCAGGACCGTTTCAGAATTATTAAATACCAATTTTGGAAATAACTGGATGGGATGTAACGGACCAGTGAGGTGACCACCACGATCACCTGACTTAACGCCACTGGATTTTTTCTTTTGGGGGCCACATTAAAGACAAATTGTACAAGAGAACTAGTACCGACATAAATGAACTCGGACAAAATTTTATCGACTGTGTGAATTCCATTTCAAATTTTCATATTTATAATGCAGTTCAGAGTGTTATGAAGAGATGCAAATTTATGTATCGAACATAACGGACATCAGTTTGAACATTTACTTTAATTTGAATTTTTATTTTGTAATTGTAATGTATTATAAAATTAGATATAAATATCTGATTTTTTGGTCTTGGCTTGTTAAGGGACCCACAATTAATGAGATTTTCTTTTAACCTCTTAAAAATAGCTTTATTAGGTTGTCTTCTTTCTGGACAGTGATTGAAATATATTTCGGATGCAATATCACAATTGTTATTACTTTGAATAAAGCATTCCAGCATATCATATTTCTCGTAATTTTCGTAAGACATCTTCACTTTTACGATTAAATGGGGTGTAATTATGACGGAAATAAAATTATTAATTTACCGACAAACGGATAAAGACTGTCATAGATGACAAACACCTACTTGGAATAAATATGAAAAAAACGCAAAAGTAATCTACTAAAAGATTATTTTCGCTATTAAATACTTACACGTCCAAAGCGACCCCACATATGATATACAGTTTGAAAGAGAAAAAAAATCCTTTTTAACTAAACCATAGCCAACTGTATTTAAAAAAATACAACTTTATGCCATAACTCGAAGTTGCACCTCTTTTTAAATTTTCTCGACGCCACTGTATTATAGAGAAAAAAGTGCCTAAAGAACGTAAATCCATAACTTCACAAACAACCAAAATATTGACATGTCTAAAAGTCGAAAAATCGAACTTTTGTTTATAACTCGAAAACAAAAAACGATATAAAATTTTTGTTTTCGCCAGTGAATTTATCTAAAAAAAAAAAGAGATTGAGAATGTGTCTTCCATTTTTTTGGATCTTTTTACAGTTACCGAGTTACCCTATACAAACATCCACCCTGTATGAAAATGCAAAATACTTTATGGAAAACATTTTTTGTTTATGTATTATGAAGTTATAATTATCTATTTATAAAAGATATTTGCAAATCACCATATTTAATAAAAAAAATGTTTTCAGAATTATATTTTTATCTATGTCAATATGACGTCATCATTCAATAATAGTTTACCAAAAAGTAGCAAATGCGACAAATGACGTAATCTTCTTGGTAGCTTTAAACTGACCTCTATTACGATACTACGAAAAGGTTACTACAAAGTTGTCACGTACTTTACGACCCTCACATTTAAGTTGGTAGAGCTGGCTGATCCGATCTATATTCCACTCAAATCATATGAGCACATATTTTTTTACTTGGGATCGCAGAACGACCCTCTGTCGATCTTCAGTCGTGCATAGTTCTCTGCAATATATAAATTCACAAGATGTATTTATATGATACCGCGAGCCTATGTTAGAATTTTTTATGTGCTTATATGAAATGAATGGAAGATAGGTAAAAATAATTTTATTGTTTAGGATTGGCAATACGTTAATTACTAACTAAACATCAACAGGTGACAGGTGGAAGTGTTATTAGCGAAAATCAAACAAATGAATAACTCGAGGATTTACCTTGAAAACCAACAATTCAATGTGGCGAAAATCTCGATTGCCCAAAGTTGACACTATTATCCATATTTTCTGTAACTTCCCGAAGTTCCTCATTTGTCTGAATTTTGTGAAATTGTTCAGTGAGGGAAATTTTTATTAATAACAATAAATGGTAAATCACAAACAATCACAATCAATTACATTCTTTACTTCTACATTTGTTGGTTCTTCACTGCGTTGTCCGATTTTCCTGATAATTTTCCTAACCTGGTTATTTATCTATTTCAACGAAAAGGATCTGTTCCGCATCAATCAAATAATTTGTTAAATTGTTAATTTCACTTAACTGCACCATAACTTTTCTATAAAAGTTCGTTGAATGCCGGAATATCTTTATTGTTGTTTTACTGCTTTTTGCCGCCATCCATGTTCGATTAGTTCCGAATAAGAAAATGTTGACTTTCGCTAATAAGTCACAGAACTTTAAAGTTTCAGAGAATGTCCCAATAACGTTACAGAAACTTTAAATAGAACACTTTCAATTATCATTACTTTGAGGTGATTCATTGCTAACGCTGTGCAGTCGGCATTACTACTAATTCTCACTCTAAAAGTAATGCAGAGTAGTATCCGTGACATTGCACATACTGCAGTAGTTACTTGAAAATGTAATAACTATGCAATATTTGAATTCAATAGAATTTACGTAATTGTTACAAAAGGTGAATTTTACACTTTGTTGCTAGTTGGGATTTTGATACCCTGTAAAATTTATGAGCACATTCATTTTCAATACTCTCATGGGAACTGTTTATGTAACTTCTGAAAGCTGCATTTTTTAAAAAATATCTGCTCCTCTTTCCAAATAAAAACAAGAGTTCACTGTTCACTATGTAATTGTGTAAAAACTATTTGGTTTACCGAAGAAAAAAAATTGACACTTTAACAAAGAATACACAGAACAAATGAATGTTTTGTTTATCAAAGCCAACAAGAAAGGAAAAATTTCTGCAGTATTTCAAAATTGGGAAAAACAATAATATTTTGATTGATTGATTGATCTACATCATGGAAGAAGTGTAGCTACAAGGGTTATACCACCACTGAACCGTGGCCCAGTGGGTTTAGAGAGCTTATTTTTACATGGTAACGAAACACGATGGTTCGACTTGATCTCGGAATAAATTGAAAATTTATTTAAAATTTGTTTCCGTTATTCCGTTTATTATGGGTAGCTTCAAACTCTTGTAAAAAAGATAACGGTTTAAAGATATTAAATTCGAGAATCCATTCTTTAGGTATTTAAAAAATTCCATACCAATACCATACACAATTTTTACTGGTATACAGTGTATGTGTATACTAAACATGTTATTTTTAAATAAACACAATCTCATATGTGTCACAGTTGGAGACAAAAATGTTTTTAAGAAAAGCTTACATATTTTGAATCGTGGAGCAACCGCGGTTAATTGTTACATCAAAAGTGTATTTTTAGAACCGTTGCAAAAATTGATCCCGCATATAAATCTATTTTAAGGCGGCTAAAATTAATTTGGCCTATATAAAAATATTAACATATAAATGTAACGTCTCGACGGTGAGATTGATGAAAAAATAATAACGTCAACCTTACAAGTTTTACTAATTTACTACAGCTGCTTCAAACATACCGGGCTATAGATATTAGCTGTTATTCGATGTATATTAATTCCTGATGTAATGTACCACAACGACATATTTTATTTGTCGAAAAATTATTTTATAAATGGAAATGTTTGCATAAACTGCAATAGTATAGGATCGTTAATTAGTGTGGTAAAATTGGCTAAAGCTTGAAGCACACTTAGCCGGGCGAAATTGGCCCGTATCGGCCAGCAAAAAATGTCGAAGGAATGAATTATATGTTTTTTAAATGACCCTATGCACTTTTATCCCGGCGGAAGTCGGTTCGGCAAACAGCCCTCTCTCTGTACAGTAGAATTCATCGGCGGAAATTCGTTGCAACCCGATTCCGTCTCGGTAATTGAGCGTACCCAAACAGCATGCGTTTGCATTCCAAAGCCGTTCGGCTTATAAACGATGATAATCGGTACTTTTCGTCCACCGCTGCACAGTGGACGGAAACGCCAAAAAGCTGGCCAAAATTAAAAAAATGAAGATTTTTTTTTGAAATGGAAACGTTTTAAATCGTTGTAATGGTACCCCTAGCATTAGAAACGACCGTTAATACCGGTCCGGGTTCACTACCTGAGCGAGGAAATTACTTATTGTGCAACCGTGCAGCGCCTCACTTCGGCAGCTCGCAACGCTTCAAAAATCGATAAATTTTGTCTGCAGCGTAAGAATTCTCATAGTGCAGTTTTTTGTGTCATAAAAATGGATTCTGCATCAGAAAGTAAGTACAATTAAAATATTTCAGTATCAGATCAGTTTATTTATATGGTAATTAGTAAATAATTATCGAAGTGGAGTGCATTTTTGTACATGCAACGATTCATAAACTCCACAAAAAAAGCCATAAGTTACGCGGTTGGTGATGGTTGGGTCTTGAAACTTATTGGAATGTGTTCAATGAACATTTTTTCGAAAGTGTATAAAAAATTAGCTGCATCTTTTTGCATCTTTGCGAGATATTGACCAAATTGTGCGCGAATGCACGGATGCATGCACATTCGTGCACCATAAAGTGGGCTACTTTTGAATGCGACGATGAATGTAATTCAGATAGTAATTGAATAAAATTAATTTTCAAAGTCATTACACATTTTTATTCTATTCCCCAGATCCTAATTTTCCCGAAACAAATGAAACACATGAATTCGCTTCAATTCAATAATAATTTTTGAACTATGTATTTATTTTTGACCGTAATTTTTTTGAAATTCTGTATGGGATTCTTCATCAGCGACCCAAAAAAACTGTATACAAAGTTTTGTAAAAATGCAGCGATAATTGGCTATTTTTGGTATGTTTTGGGGGGATTTCATGGCCGCCATTTTTTTTTTCAAAATTCTACTTCGGATTCTTGATCAGCGACACAAAAAACCCCTGTATGCACAATTTCAGTAAAATAGCTCAATGGTTTTATATTTTGGCCAGCTTTTCGCCGATTCCGTCCACTGTGCGCTATCACAAATAATACAAGACTAGACAGGAAGAAGCTAGCTACAGATACACTATAGAGGATTGCCTGGTAGGAATTTTGCGAGCATCCATCAGAATTTCCGTTGCGGGCTGAATCTAGCCGTACTAATGTGCTTATTCAATTCCACGCCTGAATTTTTGTTTGCTGGTGCGGGCCGATTCCACCCGACTAAATCTTCTTCAAGCTCAAACTATTACACAGGCTATACCGAGGTATCCTTCAACGAATACAGCTGAAGCACATTTAGCATGGCGAAATCGTCCCACACCGGCTAGCAAAAATTCTGGAGCGGATTCCAATAAGCAAATTAGTACGGTTAAAATCGGCCCACAACGAACGGAAATTATCATGGATATGCGCGAAATTAGTACCAGGCAGCACTCTATACTGTACCTATTGTTCCTGTCTAGTCTTGTAGTTAGTGATTGGTGTTTGTTCATTCAGAATGGTCGACGAATATCATAGTTTATAAGCCAAACGGCTCAGGAATGCGGACGCATGCCACCGGATGCTGTTTGGGTACGTACATCTACTGGGACAGAATCGGCTCGCAACGAAACTCTGCAGATGAATGCTACTGAGAGCAAATCCAAGCCGGCATTCCGGAGGACTGTTTGTCGAGTCGACACTGTCCCGATAAATATGCGTAGGGACATTTAAAAACAGGTAATCCATTCCTTTGGTATTTTTGAATGGCCGGTGAGGGCCGATTCCGCCCAGCTAAATGTGTTTCAAGCTTAAAGTAAACTTTTCCTAAGAGTACAAAATTTTGATTTTGGCTTTCATTCGAAAAAATTGACTAAATTAAATTACATTTTAAAGCATCTCAAACCCAGATATTGCCGTTTTAACTTTTGTTCTCTCATATGTATAAGATAATATTTGAAAATTATAAAAAACATTTGCTCTACAAAACTTTTCTCAAAAATATATTGAAAAAATGCCATATGTTACAACTTGTTTTTTAACTTTAGTGCTCCTTTGCACATGGCTATTTTTTGACTGCCTCAGAATTTTAAATCAAATCCATTTATGTGTTTTATGTTGTATTTATTTCAACCGGTCTTGTACCAGTTACCGTTTGTTTTTTAATATATTACTAATTATGAATAAGAAAAACACAATTTAGATAGTCCTGAGAATGCTAATAAATAGAGATCGCAAATCAGGTAGTCAATTCGTGAAAATGAGGGGCGAGATCAGCTCGTGTGCGATATTTTCATGTGCAAAAATGATATATTATACAAAATAGAATATATCTTAGGTATGGCTGAGGGAATCCATGAAAATTTTGCAGGTACATATGTAGGACAAATTCGCATGCATAGTTGGATTCATAAATATTCAATTGCGATCTATGTAGGTGATGGGGGTTCTGTCTTACACGTATGTCTGCTATTTCAACCCCTAATGCAGATAGGGGGTCAAACTTATTTCATTCGATTTGTTAGGAAAAATTCTACGGGAAGTTGGAGTTTTCGCGAAAAAAATCAACCCTCTATATCTCATACGAAACGAGATATTTAGCATTTTATATTGACAATTAGGATTGAGAAAAGTAAAAATTGAATTTCATTCTCTGTTGCGTATAAGGGGTTGCAACTTATTTTATTGGATTCGCCCGGAAAAATCCTGTGGGGTAGTGTGGTTCTAGGGGGAAAATCAACTCTCTATCTCTCATACATTTAACATTTTATCATTTTGACACGATTATGGTATAGCATTTATAATTTAAGAATCATCCCCCGCACGCCAGTGTGCATCTACAACACAACGCCAGCAGTAATAATTAATTGCGCGAGTACATAAATGTATTGTATTTTGCAAGAAATTAGCAATATGCCATAAAATAACATGAGAAACAGTTATTAATGAATTCTTAGAAACAATTTCACAATATTTATTCTCATTTTATTAGTTGTACGAAAGTTGTTCTAAGTCCGTAACTGGAATGACAACCTGAGATGCGGTCTCTACTAACAAACATATCGAAACATCGACTAAATTAAAACGTAATTTCTCTGTTTTAATTGACCTATTCCTACCAAGTTATTGTATTGAACTGTTCTTCCACACCATCATATTATTATGGATAACGTACCGTCTATTTTGTAAATTAGATAACTCCCTTTTTAGGTATTGAAGTTATTCATTCATTAATTTCCACAAATGGATAAATATAAATATTAGATGAGGTCATGCATGACTGTGTATAGTTATTTTATGTGACGTGAAAAAATCACAAATAAATTTCCCTGTCGGAATATGAGGGCTAGTTTAAATGTAATTTTCTATTTATTTCCAATGAGCACGTAAAATATAAAGCCAACTGCTAGTTAAGCTATTAATATCCTTGTGCATTCGTTTTAGTGTATTAATGAATTTTGTCCGCCGACACCTGATTTTTCTAAAAATAACCTAAATTTATTGAAGTTAGTCGATTCCGTTGGGTGACAAGAGTCAACATTAGTTTGCTCTCAATAAAGTGGATAAGTGGTCTAAAACTGTTCCAAATTAGATAATTTTTGTTTATCCTAAGCTCACTTAATCCAATTGTCTTCCGTAATGAAGTGAATGACCGATCTGCTAAACGCTTCCGTTAAACGTAATTTTTCTATGGTATTTGAATATTTCATTGATAAAATCTACGAAATGAAATTATTTTTATTGAAATAAATTCTCAAAATAATTCGATTGGTGAAGCTTCTATATTTCTTACTGTTTTGAAAATATAGGCCAATATTTTATCTTCAAAATCTTCGAAAAACTACAATATTTGTTTGCCATTATTAATGTACCACATTTTATTAACATCGAAAACTACAACGGAAGATTGAGCATTTCTCGTTTTGTTTTTGCCCAGTTAATAAAATTGTGTAAAAACGAAAAATACTCAATACCGAGTTTTCCGAAATATAAAATGTTTACTTATATTGTAACAATAGAATTTAATTAAACAGTTTTATATAAATAAATAATCAACATTTAATTTATTAGTAGGAGCTTGACATACAGTGTGGAAATTAAGTAACGCTTAAATTCAGTAATTCCGTTGATATAAATTTTTTGGGAAAAATCTCGAAGGGGTATAGCGATTTTAACTTCGGCAAATATTTTCAGTCTAATTTCAGTTTCTTATGTCATTTATTTTTTAAGTTATAACGTCATCAACTTTTTTTTTAAATGACAACCTATATTTTTTATTATTCATTTTGGTAGTAGATTTTATTCTGGTTCCGACCGTATAAAATTTTCTATATGTTATTATTTGAAAAAAATCGAGAAAAACAATCTTAAAGTTCAAATAATAAAAATTCATTAAATTGGGTAAATTTATCTAGTTGCCGGTGTATCACATTAGTTACGGCTCTCAGATTTAAATAACTTGTAAATGTCACAATAGAATAAGTATTATTATTTTGCTTTTTCTAAATTAGAAAAACTATTTTATTAATAAGAATGGTACAGTTGAGCGACAAACAGAGAATTGAAGTGTTAATAATGATTGGTTATGGCGACAGAGCTAGAACACATCAAGAAGTGTGTCATCTTTTTAGAGAAAAATACCCCCATAAATCAATCAACAATTAGTAGGATTGAAAAAAAAATTTCGGGAACATGGCGTTGTAAAGAATCTTCCAAAAACTGGACGTCCGGCGACATTAAATGAAGATGCACAACTTGATGTGCTACTAGAAATTGAAAACAATCCACATTCAACTAGTAGAAGCATTGATTTGAACCACAATATAAGCCACACTACAGTTCTAAAACTTTTGAAAGTTCAAAAATTCCACCCATATAAGGTGCACTTAATTCATGAGTTGACAGAAGATGACTTTGATCGTAGGCAAGAGTTTTGCGAACAAATGATGGAAATTTGCAACCGCGATCCAATGTTTTCCAGCGTGTTTTATTTTCGGATGAAGCAACATTTTGTTTAAATGGCCATGTCAATAGACAGAATTGTAGATATTGGGCTAGGGACAATCCCAGTTGGATGCAGGAAAGTCAGACCCAATATCCTCAGAAAGTTAACGTTTGGGCAGGAATTATTGGTGACAGAATTATAGGTCCATTCTTTTTTTAAAACAATTTGACTGGAGATAGATACCTGCAATTTTTACAGTTGGAATTGATGCCTGCATTAGCTGCATTATTCCCCAATGCAAATAACCCTGACCTACCAAATAATACCATTTGGTTACAACAAGATGGCGCTCCGCCTCATTACGCAATTATTGTGCGACGATACTTGGACCAAGTTCTCCCAGCAAGATGGATAGGGAGAAGAGGTCAGATAGAATGGCCGCCTAGGTCTCCTGATCTAACGTCATTAGACTTCTTTTTATTACTTAAAAAGTAAAGTGTACAACAATCGACCCAATAATTTAGACGTCAGGCAAAGAATTCAACATGAGATTAGGTTAATATCGCCTCAAACTATTCAGAATGTGAGAAATGAATTTTATAATCGTCTTGGGTATTGTCAAACGGTACAAGGTCGTCAATTTGAACATTTAGTGTAAATGTAATTTAACAACTGTTATTTCTGTGCTTATTTTTGTATTTGATGATATTGTTAGATTTTTTTCTGGTTAAGCAATTTAGTTTCTTTTTATACTAATGTTTGCCTCACGAAGTTATCGTTATTACTAACTTTGAATTGAGCAGATAATAAATTTCTAGTTCGATTTTTCAACTATTTGTATAATTTCAAAATAAAAACGAAAGTGCCGTCGATAACCTTCCGTCAAACTTAGGCAACTAGATAAATTTACCCAATTTAATGAATTTTTTATTATTTGAACTTTAAGACTGTTTTTCTCGATTTTTTTCAAATAATAACATTGACAATTTTATACGGTCGGAACCTACTACCAAAATCAATAATAAAAAACATAGGTTGTCGTTAAAAAAAGTTGATGACGTCATAACTTAAAAAATAAATGACATAAGAAACTGAAATTAGACTGAAAATATTTGCCGAAGTTAAAATCGCTATACCCCTTCAAGATTTTTTCCAAAAAAATTAATATCAACGGAATTAATGAATTTATGCGTTACTTAATTTCCACACTGTATATAATGTAGTTTCTTTGGAAAGATAGGTCACCTTAACTACCCCAAATAAATAATTGGGTTATCTAGTTATCTATAAACATTCAACTATTTTGTTTGTATTTATGTACATACTTTAGTTCCTTTATTTGTATTCATCGGTACAAACCTAGCAACCATTTAATATAAAATGGGATGCAGACGCTGAAAAAGGTAGATCAATTCCTGAGCCCGTCCGGCAATAATCTCAAATATAACTTAAGTTATAATTAAATGTCAGTTGAATATTTGATTGATACTTTCTACATCTCAATATGAAGTTAGTCTTAAATTGAGAGACGTAATTAACTAAGTACTTGAGTCTGTCCGAATACTAATTTTTAACAGACAGAGTTTGTCCTGATCTGCGTAATCGTAAAATGAAAGACAATCATTATCTCTCAGGTATCATGAATTTAGTAGTAGTAATTTTGCCTAACTTTGACGGTGAGAGATTTCAAGTATAATTTGAGGCCAGCCGTAACAATTTTTTATTAATTGTTATTTTGACAGTAGCAAATGTCAAGTATCATTTGAACTCAACTGCAGTAATTTTAATTAACTGTCATTTTGACAGTGACAGATATCAAGTATAATTTGTTATTTTGTCAACCAAAATTTTGTTAATCTGCATTAAAAGTGACTACATTCTCAATTTATAAATCATTACCTTTATCCCAAAATTATGTCCTCTTAGTACGTCAATATTAGTTAAATGAATTTAGTGTCCTTTTGTATTTATTGTTGATCCTACAAGTGGAATGTGTGTGTTATTACATCGTTGAATAAACCATGTTCAACTGAAGTTTACGACCTTTAATTTCTTAATGAACCCTGGAGTAAATATTTCTACACTGTAGTTACACCGTTGGTTCTTCAACAACAGAAAAAAATTGTCCATTTTGTAAACCACACAAACGTCGTTATAATATTTAGAAAACAGTATGAGATACTGTGAACTTTCGAGCAATCTCCCCCATTTTCACGGTTATTTGGAAAGATACGAAAAAAATTAAAAATGCTTTTTTGTAGGGTTTTTAAAAAGGAATCCAGACACATTAACAGAAAAACAACTAAACATCAAATAAAAAAGATGGAGGCCTAAGTTATATTTTTTTAAATGGAAGTACCCAAATATTTTTCCATAGGACGTCTTATTCTGATTTCAAATATATATACTTTTTATATAGTATCTTCAGTAAATATTCCGATAATCGATTTTTTTCAATATAAAATACGTTACTGAACAGATATCAAGAAATACTATCTAGGTGGCTGTGATAGTAAAACAAACGTGTTAGTTTGACAGTTTGACTATTATAACTATTAACTTTTTGCCTAATTTACCTATATTTAATTTCTTTTTTATTATCCTCATGAAACTGCTCAATTATTAGTTAAATTATTATATTGAAAAAAAATAAATAAATAAAAAACGCTTATGCTGCCCAGCCAGCTAAAAAAACTACAAATATAGAAAATAACTAAAGAACACTATTGAAGTGATAGATAATTTATTAAAAATAATATTATCCATTAAAATAAGAGTGGTAGGTAAATGAAAATATTTAAATTCTTTAACGGCTACAGAAATGTAGGAAATTAACAATAATTTATTGCTAGTTAATTAATAATAAAATATCACACAGAACGTATCGTTTTCTTAAGTTTCCCATTACATTTGCCATAACAGCGTTGTTATTATTCAAATTTCGTATTTCTGTTCTAATTTTTTCCTTTATTTCTTCCAAGTTGTTGCTTCTTTCTTTATAAACAATATTTTTTAAATGGCCCCAAAGAAACGTGTTTAATGGAGTTAGGTCCGGACTACGAGGTGGCCAAGCAATAGTTCCTCGTTTTCCTATCCATTCTTGATATGTTGTGTTTAAGTAATTTGTAACATCATTAATATTATGTGGGGGTGCCCCGTCCTGCTGCCAAATAACATCGAATTGCAATTGCATTTCTTCTAATGAATTATTTACATCATTTCTTAACATATCTAAATACAATGGTCCTCTAAGGGAGCCTTCGTGAAAAATAGGCCCTATACACACCAAACATTTATGGATTTCCTTCCTTGGAATTGAATCTCTTCAGAAATATGAGGATTTTCGGAAGACCAAAAATGTGAATTTCTTCTGTTGAAGATACCAGATGTGTTGAATGTTGCCTCATCGGTCCAACATATTTTATTAAATATATTATTATCAATGTCATACCTGTTGATCATATTTCTACAAAATTGTTGCCGCTTTTCATTATCTTGAGGGAATAATTTTTGAACAGGCAATATACTATAATCCTTAAGATTATGTTTTTTTAAAGTTCTCTGTATGGTTCCATAAGAAAAATTCAAGTACCTCATTGCGTCTCTTATTGAATTTCTTGGATTCTCTTGAAAATAGAGTAAAATACTGAATTCTCTATTTTCGTTGACTATTCCTCGTTTCTTTTTATTTTGAATTGCTCCTGTATGTTTTAATAAATTATCTGCCAACTTAATAGTTTTCCTGTCAGGCAATTTCCTATTCGGATATATTTGTCCATATTCTCGCTGGGCAGCACAAGCGTTTTTATTATTTTTAAAATATAAGTTTACCATATCGTATTTTTCTCCTAAAGTTATATTGGTTATTTTTTGCCAACAAAGCAACGTTCAAAAGTAACAGTTGTTGGCAAACTGTTGAATTATTAAATGAGCAAAACTGTCAAAATATTAATTGTTGTTTTGTTATCACGGCCACCTAGAAAATATTTCTTGATATCTGTTAAGCAACGTATTTTCTTTTGGGAAATAATCGATTATCGGAATATTTACTGAAGACACTATATAAAAAAGTATATATATTTGAAATCAGAATAAGACGCCCTATTCAAATATGGAAAAATATTTGGGTACTTCCATTTAAAAAAGTATAACTTAGGCCTCCAGCTTTTTTTATTTGATGTTCAGTTGTTTTTCTGTTAATGTGTCTGGATTCCTTTTTAAAAACCCTACAAAAAAGCATTTTTCATTTTTTTCATATCTTTCCCAATAACCGAGAAAATGGGGTGGGAGGCTTTTTGGATCACCCGGTACATACATACCATCAGCCTGTTTAGTACATAAATGATTAAAACCTCGCTACGGGACACCCTGTATGTTGTACTTTCACAATTAGTCATTTCATTATTTACTAATGTGATCTCATAAAAAAAAATAGCAAAAAAGCCTTCCTATCCCAAGAGGAAATTGATTCTGTTATGTCAGTTCCACTAAAGTACATAATAAAAATTAACAAATAACCTTGACTTAAAAATCCACCCAACCCATTTATAACATACCACACATTTTATCATTTAGTTTTTCGAGATCAAATTCTAGTTTTAAAGAAGTTGTAGGAAGTAAAGTAAATAGATATACGTCACATTGTCATCTTTATGAATTTAACCACTAATTATTGCACATTGTAGGTCTAATTCGGGTGCATTGTTTTTAATGTTAGAAGTTGGGAAAAACAGAGAATAATCACATTTTACGTTGCTTTTTATCACTAATTTATTGTAACAACGTTACTACAGTTTCGGCACTTAACGTGCCATTTTCATTTCTCCTTTCACGATTCTCAAGTGAATGAATAAACAAAACAATTAGAGTATATTAATTAGGCTTGTTCCAATATACAATTTGGAATGCTTTTGAATTTGATTTAAAAATGTTATTGACCCATTTACAAGAACTTCAAGTGTATTTCATCACCTTGACCAATCAAATCATAATATCAAATTCGGAACCACCCTGGATTGGCTGTTGGAACAATCCTATTATTCACTACGTTAAAGATGGAAAATTTTAAATTCAGATTTATGAAATTAGGTTGTCAAATAACGGTAGTTGTGTCGGTAATAATTTATTACAATACCGAGGGCTATTTACTATGCTGAACTGGGGAATTTTTATAAAAACAAATGTATTGAGGTGATGATAAGTAAAGCTGTAAATCGTTTCTGTGTATCATGGTCGTAGAGTACAGATGTACTAACGTAGACGTTAAGTCACTTGGGCGTATTGCATATTGTTTTTGTGTTTTTATTTTATTTGTTGGACTGTATTGTTGATATTAATTTAATAATAAAGCATGGCAGACGTACGCAGGGGTAGAAAACGGTCATTTGCTGACAAAGTGAATAAATTCATAGGTGTGAATTCCCGGATTTATTCTATGATCGTGCTGAAATAATTTTTGTGTGCGAGAAAGATTTGATGTGCTGGGATAAGCGTGATTGTGGACTTCACGTAAATAATGTACACCATAAAAATAAAAAAAATAGCGTGCCTTCCACAACACAGTTTATGTTTGATTTACTATTAATGCTGATTGCCTGTGATGTTATGCTGCACATACTCGATAAACAACCATTTCAAGAGTTTTGGAATAAATACAATGCCCAGGTGAAGTTACCAAGTTGCACAACATTATGTAACTATCTCCAACTGTACACATAGACATGGTAAATAAGATGAAATGTGAATTAAAAAATACAGGCTGTGGTTATCTCTTGATGAGACAACAGATTGTAAAAAAAATCTATTTTAAATGTTATAGTACGAGAACTGGACGCTCTTAAACCGACAGTTCCACTGTTACTAGTTAGCAAAAGACTAAGTCAGTGTACTAGCGAAACAATTACCAGGGTGGTGCTGGAGACGTAAAAAAAATTTGAACTGTCAAAAAGTCAAGTGTTGATGTTTGTGACTTTTGGCGCTATGACAATGTGTTCGGTTGGCCGTTCTTTGCAAGAACAAGGTTGTACGTTTATACATGTTACGTGTAAAGTGCATGCTTTACATCTTATGGCAGAAACTATTCGAAAAGATTTTCCAGACGTGGATGCATTAATAGCAAATACAAAAAAAGCGTTTCTTAAAGGTCCTAAACGTCTCCGTGCATTTCACAGCAAGTGTCCCGGTATTCCTGAACCACCACAGCCGATTTTTACACGTTGGGGAACATGGTTGCAGGCAGCTTTTTATTATGCTGAATATTTCCAACAAATAAAAGCTGTGATCCTACAATTAAATCCAGATGAGGCTGCAGCTATTAAGGAAAGCCAGACAAAATTCGAAGATATTTCCGTTGAAACAGCTTTAAAAAATATTCCGAAGAACTATAAACCATTACATGAAAGCATAAAAAAATTTGAATTATCGTTAGCGGAGTCACTGCAAATAGTGGACGAAGTAAATCTACTGCTACACGCTATAGGTGACGCAACAAATGAGCGCGTTAAAGAAAAGTTCGCAAGTGTGTTAAATAAAGACACCGGTTTTACCAAATTAAGACAAATATGTGATGGTGCAGCCCCAGATCCGTTAAGTGCGTTCAAAGACGATTTTACGTATGCGTGTATTACATCATGTCGAACGGTCGTTTTCAAAATATAAGAATATATTTTCACCAAAGCGAACTTCACTCATGGAGACAACCATAGAAACATACCTGATGCTGCAAAATGGCTACACATCTTCTCCAGTTTGTGATAAGCAAGCTAGTTCATCAAGCTAGTTAAAAGGGTAAGTTTTACATACATTGTTATAAATTGTAACAGTTTGTTTCTTGTATTAGTTAATTTCGCGTACGCCACCGTCCCGCGGAATATTTTTGACAACTCTAATGATAAGTTGAAAAATACGAGAGTATTTATAAATGGTTAAAACTGTTACAATTTGAATATATCTAAAAGTGTACTTAAGTCCAACTGGTTGTTCCAATTTACCGTCACGGAAAGTAATTTCCGGATTTATATTTGATTTCAAAATTCTATGGATTCTAGCAAATTTAAAGCTTTTTTATTTTACATGTAATGTGTTAAGATTGTTTAAATTTGGAAAATGGTAACTTGACTAAAACACGATTTGTAAAAGTGTATTCTCTTTTTTGGAGTCTTAAAGAACGTAAGTGTTCTTTATATCTAATTTCGACCAAACCCACATAAACGGCATGATAATTCGGACATGTCACTTTATAAACACGTTTCTTCAATTTGCGCTAGTTTTGTCTTTAGTATTATACAGAATACTTGAAAGTTTTGGTTCTGATTTAAAACTAATTTTTGGATTATGTTGTGACAAAATGTCAGCAATTTTTTCTGAAATTATTCCAAAGTAAGTTAATTTATTAGTATCGAGGTCTTTAGTATATGGGTAAGTACAAGTCGATTTGAATTGTTTTTTATTAATTAAATTTTCTATAGTAAAACTGAAAACCTTTTATTTAGGTTAATTGTTTTTATAGCGTTTAATTTAATTTCTAAATGCTCATTTGAAAGGGGCAATGATAATGCTTGAAGCACATTTAGCCGGGCGGAATCGGCACGCACTGACTAACAAAAATTCTGTAGCGAAATCGAATAAGCACATTGTACGGTTAGAATCGGCCCCCAATGGAAATTGTCATGGAAGCGCGTGAAATTCCTGCCAGATAGCCCTCGTACCTATTGCTTCTGTCTAGTCTTGTAGTAATGGTATTTATTCATTCAGATGGTCAACGGAAGTACCGATTATCATCATTTTATAAGTCGAACGGTTCTGAAATGCGGATGCATGCCATCGGATTCTGTTTGGGTGCACACATTTACCGAGACGGAATCGGCTCGCAACGAATTTTTTGCCAAGCAATGCTACTGAGAGCAAATCCAAGCCGGTGTTCCAGAGGGCTATTTACCGAGCCGACTCCTCTCGGATAAACGTGCGCACGGCCATTTAAAAACATGTAATTCATTATTCTTTCGGCGTTTGTTCAAACTGTCCAAAATTACAACGCAAGAATTGTTCTTTGCATAAATATACGAATTGGTGAGATTAACTATTCCGTTTCTTGTAAAGAGATTCGTCAGAAAATAAAATCGATACCTGTCTGTTGGCAATTAACAAGCAATGGAATTTTATTGATGGACGTAATCAGTACTTTTTGCGGATGGTAAGAATAGAATATTTGCGATGGACTTGAGTTAGTGGGCTGTTATTTTTTCGGTAAATTTTTTCTTACACTGGATCGGCTTTTATTGATCGTAAAACTTGATTTGGAAACGTTTTTATTCTTTTCTTATGTACATTTCGGAAAGATCTCATTTCTCGAGTTCATGAAGCTTTGTAAACAATTCACTACATGGAATTCTACGATTTGGAATCTTCTTCTGTATACCAGCTGCAGTTGCAATGTCACTATAGAAACCGTAAAGTGCATATCTGCGTATTCCTTATTTGTGAAACTCATACGCGCAATCAAAGTTTATTGCACTAGATGAAGATTAATAGAAACAATAAGAATTGTTAACAGTGAGAACAAACGTCACAAACACATCTTAAAATAGTGTTATTAAATTATTTGACAATTAGAAGTTGTTTTGTTTTGAAACTCAGGCCACTCTAGATTATGCTGACTATTTTTTCCCTTAGACGTAAGTGCAAATAGTAATTTTTATTTTCTTTATTCGATGAGAAAGATTGTGCAGAACTGACTTAAGAATCATGCCCTAGAAGATTTAGTGTTACTCCTGTATAAAATTTCATATTGACAACAATTTCAAAGAGTGGTGGTTCACATCACGAGAAGGGAAATCATAAATATTAAGCAAACATAATCAATATATGAATATTTTGTACAATTCGAACCATTTCTTTAAAAAACCCAAACTTTGGACGGCCTCGGCTGAAGGAATCGACAACTTGAAGTAGATGTGTTATTTTTAGCACACCAGGTGTTGACGAACAATACACTACCGAAACAAATTCATAGGAATACTAATTGCTAAACCAACAGATGGAACATAATGAAGACTAAATATCTATCAAACGAAATTAATCAAATATACCGGGTGACACAGGAGACATGTAACACCCCGTAGCATGTTTATTTAAAAAGATATTATTTTGAAATTTAGTACACTTTATATAATGCGTGATTGTCCTTTTTTAAGTACAAAAAATTTATGTCCACCACTTCCGGTTTCACCGGAAGTAACATCTACTCTGTTATTTTAAATGGCACCCTGTATATTTTTTTACCTATCTGATTCGTCTCTAGATTCTCTTTTCAACCATGTATCGGAACATGGCATTTGTTTTTAAAATGACAGTTAATATCAATTTTAGTTTGTTAAGTCTAGGTGGCCCTGATATGAACCTTGGCAGATATTGATGCGTAGTGTGCCGTGATATCGAAAGACCTCTGGCATGCAACTTTGTGCCTCATATTTTTTTGGAAATAACCAGTAGCTGAACAGACTAGTAAGATCTAACTTATTTAAAAAAAAATATCTTTAAACAACCCACGATATCTTAAAAACCAAGATAGGAACCCCATTTTTTTACTTCACCTAGTTAAAAAAATACTTATTTATCTTTTATTTTTGTCCAATACAATTGCTGTGCCTATCATATTTTGCTTTCTTCATTAAAATTAGTATCGAATGTTATTGCATAGTAATGAATATTATTGTACTGCAACAAAAATATTTAGTAAGCAGGCGGTGGAAACAAAAGAAAGTAAAACGACGCGTCATTTTGATTTGACAATTAAGAATTGTTTACTTGGCAGCAATTTAAGTATTTTTCATTAAATTATACCTAAGTTATCACGTTTTTAACTCTATTTTGCCATGTATTCACGAAATGAAAAAGTAGATATGCCACTAATCTATGGCGAATGTAAAAAAAAATAGCAGGCAGGCTGCTGTCTTATATGAAGAAAGATTTCCCGAAAGAATTCATCCACCAAACAACTATTTTGTAAGAGTTGAACGGCAATTCAGAAATGAACCAGAAGTACCGGAAAATAATTTCATTATCGATGAAAACTCGGAAATCAATGTACTTGCAATTGTCGAGGTAGATCCCACGATTTCGATAAGACAGATTGAGGACCAAACCGGTGTAAATCGGGAATCAGCTCGACGCATTTTGATAAAACATAAATTTAAATCATACAAGTACCAAATACGCCAGCATTTATACGAAAATGATTTTCAAAGAAGATTGAACTATTGCAATTGGTTTCTGAATAGACACAATTTGGATAATAATTTTCATGAACAAATTTTATTTTCCGACGAGTCCAGGTTCACTAATTTGGGATATTCAATCGTATCAACACCCGTTATTGGGCACAAGAAAATCCCAGAAATAAGAGAGAAAGTGCATATCAGGAGCGATTTAGTTTTAATGTATGGTTAGGAGTAATTGGCAGAAGAATTATTGGGCCAATAATTTTTGATTATCCATTAAATGGAGAAAGATATTTGGGATTTTTGCAAAACCAGATACAAGATTTTTTGGAAGAACTGCCACCTAATGTTAACCCAATAATTTTTCAACAGGATGGGGCTCCACCACATAACAGCAGAGTTGTGGTGAATTATTTAAATGAAAGGTTTGGAGAAAACTGGATGGGAACAAATGGGCCCGTTCGATGGCCTGCAAGGTCACCAGACCTTACGCCGCTTGATTTTTTTGTATGGGGCCACCTCAAGGAAAACGTTTATAGGACTCCACCAACAAACATAGAAGACATGGAAATGAGAGTCAGAAGAGCAATCGATGGGATTACTGAATTACAGTTAGATAACGTGCTTAGGGCTACCGTCACAAAAACGTGATTGTGCAGAGATAATAACGGACATTTTGAACATCTGTAGTAAAAAAATGTTTTTTGTATGTAGTACTTCAGTAAAAATTTAGTTTAATTTCATTCATTCGTTGTAAAAATGTATTACATAGTGTAATGGTTTTTCATCAATTTTGTTCAAATGTGTTTTACTGATGTTTCTTATTTATTAAAAAAATCGTTTTACCTACTTTTATTTTGTTTCCACCGCCTGCTTACTAAATATTTTTTGTTGCAGTACAATATTCATTACTATGTAATAACATTCGATACTAATTTTAATGAAGAAAGCAAAATATGATAGGCACAGCAATTGTATTGGACAAAAATAAAAGATAAATAAGTATTTTTTAACTAGGTGAAGTAAAAAAATGGGGTTCCTATCTTGGTTTTTAAGATATCGTGGGTTGTTTAAAGATATTTTTTTTAAATAAGTTAGATCTTATTAGTCTGTTCAGCTACTGGTTATTCCCAAAAAATATGAGGCACAAAGTTGCATGCCAGAGGTCTTTCGATATCACGGCACACTACGCATCAATATCTGCCAAGGTTCATATCAGGGCCACCTAGACTTAACAAACTAAAATTGATATTAACTGTCATTTTAAAAACAAATGCCATGTTCCGATACATGGTTGAAAAGAGAATCTAGAGACGAATCAGATAGGTAAAAAAAATATACAGGGTGCCATTTAAAATAACAGAGTAGATGTCACTTCCGGTGAAACCGGAAGTGGTAGACAAAAATTTTTTTGTACTTTAAAAAGGACAATCACGCATTATATAAGTGTACCAAATTTCAAAATAATATCTTTTTTTTTATTAAATAAACATGATACGGGGTGTTACATGTCTCCTGTGTCACCCGGTATACCTAAAGATATCTAAAAATGAACATCTAACAAAATATGTACTGAAAAAAAACTCCACTCCTAAATATTGTCCGACTTCAAATATAGACCAAATTTAAAACAATGCTCTTTTGACCGTGGTAGTACCTCTATGCATGCAGAGTAACAATTTTTTTATTATGACGGGTAATATATTATACCAGTTAATGTTTTTTCTGGTGACACAATGTGACTTAAGCAGGTATATAACTATAAGACTTTTGGTATGCGATAAATAAAATGTTAACAGTAAATATTTGTAGTAATTAGTGGTTAGAAATAGTTGATTAAGACATTTATTAGAAGATTAACTTATCAGCTTTTAATGTCCATAGCAATTAGGCTCAAAATTAATCGTATTTTGACTCCCAAGGTGACAAAACATATTCAATTTTAGTTTACAAATTACCAGAAAATTAAATATGATGTGAAATACAGGATGACTACTCAACTCGGAAAATTTGCTGATTCAGCGTAAGCAGGTGCGATAAAAAAAATAGTAAGGGAAAAAAGTTGGATAATTTGAACATGCATCTTTTGTTTTTTTAGGGCTTGAAAAATACGTCACGGCTACCGAGATATTCTAAAAAAAATCGATTTTTTTTTTATTTCCAAGTAACGAGCTTATTGTCGATTTTATTGAAAAATTTAACAGGAAAGAAGTCAACGATATTATGCGAAGTCAGCCTATACATATTTCATTTTTGAAATCTACATAAAATTTCCTTTAAACCGATATATTAATAATTTATATAAAAATATATAGGGTGTCCTATAAAAATAAACATAAGTTTGTGTTATGTTATAACTTAAAAACCGAAGGCTCTAGAAAAAAACGTCTACTCTCCAGGAGAAACCCCCCAAAAGCATCGAATTTGGCCCACCCTGTATATTTTGTTTATTTCCACAGTACGATAGAATTTTTCTCCGATTGCAAAAATACCAACAAGGCACATTTTTCATTTCTCAAATAAATGGCAATTTATTATAAGAATAAATGATTCGGTTATTTCATAAACACTCTTGTCAGTTAAGGCAATTTTTTGGAAATCGAAAAAACCTCCTGTAGCTTGTGACTTTAAATATTTACGCGCTGCATTGCAGATATCGAGTCGACTTTATGCTGACCTACGGTATTTTAGCACCAAATGATGAATAATGACCAAATTGACAAATTCCCATGTTTATAACTCATTTTGATTTTGGGTGTCCGATTCAAATGTTTTTCTTGAACATCCTGATAAAAATGTAACAAAGTTCATTAGTAGGCCATGCAAATTCAGCTCTATTAAATTTGTTTCTTCATAAAGTAACACATGACACACAAGTCATAGTTAGTTTTGTTTTACTTCATTGGCAACTGATTAAAAATAACATAAATGGTTTTTTGAAAATCCCAATGGAAATATAACTTTCATAAACAGTTAGGCCCTGAAAGTTATGTTATTGACTACAATCTGTCAGTCGGTGTCAGTCCATTTATTAAGTTATTTCAATCTTAAAATACGGAAACTTATTCATTTGATGAAAAAGTTGACATGTTGTTTGTCTTCGCAATATGTGAATGAATTCCTTTAAATACAGCGCAAAAATATGAAAAACTTTATCCTGATGGAAGACAACCGCATTCAGGCTATTTAGGAAAATTAGAAGTTCGTTTACGTACTTAAAGGTTCGATAAAAAAAGGAACCAGTAAAAAAGTATTACAAAAATAGATGAAGTAGTTACACACGTACACAAAAAAAATGAACAAAGAAAACCAGCATAGATTTAGTCACAGTGTAATATCAGAAAATATAGTGTCCCTAGAATATTAAGAGAAAAGAAAATATCGTAATTATAAGTGTCATAAAATACAACACATACGAGAGACTGAAAGAAAGAGTATTCTGCAGGTGGATTCTGCGAAGAAATCCATTCAGTATTACGGATCAGGGTTGCGACGATTTAAATAAATTTAATTTAAATCGTGATTTAAATCATGATTTAAATCAAGTGATTTAAATCAAGTGATTTTTTAAATTTAAATCATGATTTAAATCAAGTTGTGTAAAGCCAGTAAATTAAACTTCAGAAAATTCATATAAAAAGTATAGTTTATTTAAAAAAAATTCAAATAAAAAGAAGAAAAGAACAGTTAGGTTACACATATAAAACAAAAGTTACCTTCTTAAATGTACATTATAAATTAGGTGCCTACTTAAAAGTAGAAACATAAAGTAAACAAATTAAACAAAACCAACTCTAAAAGAAAATAAAACATGATTTACTCTAAAACAAACATTTTAAATTAGGTTAATTATTGTAAAGTTTGTACGAAAAAAACTAATTTAGCTGCTTTTTCGGTCGCTAAACGATTTCGAATCCAAGAATGAATCAAACCAAATGTCGAAAATATTCTCTCAACCGAGGCTGAACTAGCTGCAGCAGAAAATAGTTGCTTGATAATCGGGAGTAATTTGTCAATAATATCAATATTTCTTTGGGATTTCCACCAGTCCAAGGGTTTTGTGTTTTTAAGAATTTCTTCGTGGCAAAAGGCTCATATTTTGCCAGAAATTTAATAATCAGTGGTAGTAAACCACTTTCGGGATATAATTCATTAGCGGCTTCTAAAGCACGATTCTTTTGGCTTTCTATTAATTTATGCTTTGTTTTCGTAGGGTCTAGAATGAAGGCTAGCAAACAGTATGAGGTGATACACTGACCGTATCGATATATAAATGTTTGCATTTGCCTTAAGTTAATTTCAGTTTCGTCAAAATGCGACTCAAGAATTTAAAATTGTTCTACGTCTGATAAAATTGCATCGCTTCTTTCAAGCCTATTAAGATCAAGTGCAACAGATATAGGTATTAGTAGTGATAAGTAATCTTCAGCAGTTCTTTTTAAATAAACGTTTGATATTTTCTGTTTTACTATGCTGTCAATTTCATTTTTATGTTCCTCGCTAATTTTAAAAAGTGTGGGCCATGATTTAACGAAACCCTCTAAGCAGTCGACAAATGAGTGCCATCTTTACGTCAGAAGGTAAAGTAAGTTTTTTTCCTTCTTTTGCGTATATGGCCGAGGCAAAATGACTGTTTCGGATGTATTTCACAACGAACGTAACGTGTTCCTTAATTTCACTAATTTCCAAATCCACTACCACTACCACTTTTTCCATCAAGCTTACTTGATTTTTCAATAAAATATTGCCAAATAGGATCTTTTTTCCTTCCACTTCTATTAGAGGACATGTTAAAAAATTATTTAATATTTAAATACTTTAAATATAATCACTCAGACACGCTTTCTCACTTGTTACGCGTCAGATTAGCAAATAATGGCAATTCGCATCATCCCCGCGCATTATAAAGACAGGCGAATTTTCAAGTTCTGACAGGAATTTTCATGTATGCTCTAGCTTATTTTACAATTATAGATACAAGGTACAAAATTTATTCCATTTGTAAGTTTAAACAAAAACTATCTTTGTTAATATAAGTACTAAATACATTGTTAATGTCAATTATTAGGATGTTTATGTAAAAAAATAAATAAAAATCAAAAAAATCATAATTTCTTGATTTTTTTTTAAATAGTGATTTTCGATTTTTTTTTTTAAATCATGATTTTTATCAACCCTGTTACGGACTGATGAATCAAGACACTCAAACAATGATTTCTATAACGGGAATATAATAAAAAACTAAATTTCGATTTTTTTTTTGAATATCTCGGTATTTTTTGAATTTTGAGTAGACATCCTGTATAAAAAAATTACCTGAAATATCTCAAACTTGGACGAATATTAATTTCTGATAAGCAACTTATGGCAAATTCAAATAACGGAGAATATTTATTTATGTGTATAATACATAATCATTTGCTGGTGGTTTTTCATACCCATTGTATGCAATCGATGTAAGTAGGAAACTGTTGTTTTAAGACGAGTTCTTATATATTATTAATTTTACAAGGGTAATTAAGATAATTTTACCGGAATAATTAAGCATATTTTCAATACAAAATAATTAGTTTAATGACCTCTAGGTGCTATGTTGGTATCTATACAGGATGTCCCACGATATAAGAATGAGGCATTACTACAGCTAGAGTTTGGTGAATTGAGAATAATGATTAGAATCTGGTAACGATCATAAATCTATAGCCAGATCTTAACCGCACTTGAAAGTTTTTAAAATATTCTGAAGAAAATCCTCGAGAAAATGTGAATTTTGGTTTTTCCCTAAATAAGACAGAAATCGAACCACAAACTATTGCTTTTAGAAAAAGGTTTCGGAAACTCCCCGCGACTAGAAAAGTTAATATTTTACACAACCTCAAAAAAAATTGATTTATTTTCGATATCTCAAAAACCACTTACTGCAAGAAAATTAAATTTGGTGTGGAATTTTGTCTTGTTCTGCTTCACCATCTGGAAGTAACAACCAAAAATTTTTGTAACCAGTGGCGGAGATATGGCGGGTATCCCTACCTTTGAAAAAGCATAACTCCCTTTTTTTGCAAAGATGGTATTTTTTAATGTAATAGAAAAGTTTTTAGACCGACTTATTAATTGTTGGAAAATTTTTTTTGGGTAAGGGTCCTTATTTTGAGAAAAACTACTTTTTTTAACTTGCCGACGTTTCGGTAATTTTTATTACCATCTTCAGGGCAATTAATTATGAGTTTTTCCTGGTCACCATAAAATGTATATAAAACAGGAAACAAACAGATAAAATCGTTGGGTATTAAATTAGTGTACTTATGTAACATATATACACATATATATATATCACTTATAAAGGTACAATTAATTATCAGACTGTAGTGTGTAATGGTAATGACACGAATTTGTTTCCTGTTTTTTATATACATTTTATGGTGACCAGGAAAAACTCATAATTAATTGCATTGAAGATGGTAATAAAAATTACCGAAACGTCGGCAAGTTAAAAAAAGTAATTTTTCTCAAAATAAGGACCCTTACCCAAAAAAAATTTTCCAACAGTATTTTTTAATGTTTTGTTTCGTTCTGAGAAAAGTATTCTTGTATTTTTTCCAATTACAGCACTGTTTCCGGGATATTTGCAACTTTTTTTTCAATGTACTAATATTTTCAGTCTCCTCAACTATAGGATTTATTGTTTCATCTGATGGCTATGAATCAAACTGCATTTTGTTCCATATGTTATTGGCATGTGCTTAAGAGACACTTTGTATATGGTATATATCTGACAGGAAAAAGAAGCTACTTAAAATGGGAAGTCGCGTTTTAAACAATATACAGAACTAGAATATTAAATGCATGTTAAATGCAATCATAAATATAAACTATCTGGCGCCCAACCCATCCATCATAATTAGTTCTTCAAAGAAACGGGTATAAATTTTAAGTAAGTAAACATCTCAAATCATAATTTTTACATAAGCTTATTTTTATCCTGTATTGTAATGGGCAATGGGTAATAAAATAAATATGAAAAATAACAAACATGCTATTGACTGTATACGCCCTAACTGTTTCACATCTGTGACTAGAAAAAAAGCTCCAGAACTTATCTTAATAGACTGGGGCTGCGATGCCGGAGGCCCTTAAGGGTTATTCACTGGATTCCGAGCAGGAATATTATTTTTAGAAGACCGAATGTAATTTCATAAATTTATAAGATTATAGATTACACACATTATCTCAAACAGTTTCTTTCTTTATAACAATATTTTCTCAATTCATTTTAATTTTAGTGTGCAAAATAAAATAAATAATTTTAATTTAACATAAAACACACACAAGTATTTTTCACTGCCGGTTACAAGAATAAAAGTATATTATTAATATCTGTTCTAAATGTTTTGTAGGCGCCTTTCGCTGAAAATCCATTTATATGTTTTTTTTGCATTAGGACTTAGTCCATACAGCCAGATCCACTTATATTAACTAAAAGGTAAACTAATGCTAACATGAAAAAATACACTGGAAAAATACAGGGACACTCTCTTCTCGCCTAGGGGCCTATCAAGGCATTTTGTTTTTTAAAAAAGACATCACAGGTGCGGCCACGGGTAGATTAGGAAAATAAACAAAGGTAACACAAAGGAGCAAATCTACACCTAAACTCTAACGCCGCTTCTTTGGATAAATAAAATTAAACAGTTCAAAATTTCGATTTTGTTAAGATGCAATAAGGTCAGTAAGTTGAATGGTGTTGGAATATTTATTTCTAGTAATTTATTGTATAGTTCATTATTTTCGTTTATGTGTTTACTACAGTTAAAGAAAATATGGTCTATGTCACCCTCAGTATTACATGTGTCACATAAATTCGATGTGACAAGTCCCAGTTTATAAAGGTGTGTAGGATAACCGCCGTGTCCAAATTTTATCCTGCTGATGATAGTTATATATTTTCTAGGCAAGTTGAATCCATTTATATTGAGAGAAAGGCCGCTCGAAGTGTCCCGAAGTACACTTCTTTGCCGTTCAAAAGGTCTATTACACCTGCCATCGTAACAAATCCAGGTTTTTTTAAAACAGTTTGGAATTTTGTTTGTTCCCTCGCAGCAATTTCTCCCTATAATTGAAAAATATATTGTTGAAGATCGAACACAACGTTTATTGCAACAACTGTAGTAAATTCTAATGTTGGCTGATACTGAAAGTCTCGTATGGCTAGAGGAATTCTTGAAAAACTTCTAGATTTTCTTGAACAGTTGGATCCATATCCATGGATTTAACTGCTCTATTAGGGATTTCACATTTTCAAAATGACACTAATAGTACGATGCTTCCTCTAGCCAAGTTTCTCATCGTGTTATAACGGGCTGTGGAGATAATGGAGTATTTGGTAGAATTTCCTGAAATAACCGTACACGATTTGGTGCTTTAAGAAAACTTTCTTTACACTAGATATCAAATTATCAACATTAGGGTAGCACCCCCTAATAGCTTCAGCAATCCTATGAAGCCCATGTGCTAAATATGTTAAATGATGTATATTCTGATGTTTCCTTCAAAATTATTTCAGTAGCTTTCATATTATTCACTCCATCGGTAAGAAATAATAAGAACTTGTCCTTATTTTCTGCATATTTGTCACCTCAAAACTCTTGTAGACTTGAATTCACTACCTCTGTTATAGTGCGAGAATTTGTAGCTTCTAAAACTTTACAGGCAATCAAGTGCCCGCTCATTGAACACTTTTCCTCCAATCCAATTTTCTGTCTAATATTTTCACACTCCGTTGATAAAATTTTTTTCTTAGTGTAGACCCCAAAGGCACGTTAACATTGCTATATTTGCCACTAATACATTTTTTTCAAAAATTGTCTAAAAAAGTGGATTGTCTCGTTTCGACCACGGTATGTTACATCCTATCATAAATTCCACTAAATCTAAGTTAAAATTACGTTTCATGTTACTCTAAGTAAAGCCACCTACGCTCTGTTTATGGTTTTCTGAGAAAATATGTCTATTAATATTTGTGTTGCATGACCTCGAAATTGCTTTGTTACATCTAGTGTGATACCATCAAACTGTACATCAGCAATATCGCGAATCCAAGTATTTACTGTAGCTTCCGTCGGTTTAGTACGTTATGACATTTTAACTGCGAATTTTTAGTACCTACGTCCGAATGAATCCAAGTTATGCAAGATACTGTTTGATCGTGTTAAATGTTTTCTCCCCTCCACGCTAGGGCCGGCCGTTGGCCTTCAGTAATGTAAATTACCAATATACCGTAATTTAAAAGAATCTATTACGCATTACGCTTTAATTTAATATAGTGTATTCCCTGACAAAACTAAATTACCATGAAAATTGTAAAATTAAATAAAATGTACTTAACATGTTTTTTTAGTTTGGGAATGTTTCAGTAGATGTTTGCAATATATTATATTAAATCTGTAAAAGCCATCCCTGGGAACCGATCGGTAAATCCCACGTATGCTGATGACTAGTAACGAGTCGATATTTAAATCTAATGGCTTAAGAAATCGGCATAATATGCATTACTATTCTACCGGGTTCAAATCCCGGCTTCGATTCCGGCAAAGTCGAAGGGTTTGGTTGTGTGTGTCCGCGTTTTTTCAACTGTGTAACCCCTGTCCGAGCAGCTTCGGCTTTGATTTGGGGGTTGTCTAATTTATGTGGTGGTGTGTTTTTTTAGTAGGTTAGGATATTGCCTTTCTCGTTCACTTTTCAATTTTACATAACATCGTCCATTTGAAAAAAATTGAGAAAATTCAGTTCAAATAGTTGTAAATTTAAAAAATATTTTGGGCCACGCTGTATAATTTTAGGAAGTGAAAATGGCTGAGTGTCATCACACAGATGTCTCGTAACTGATACTAACATATTTTTTCTTAAAATCGATAGTTGTGATTGTAGTGATATTTTTAATATACACTGTAAATGGTATAATTTCAACAAAAAAAATCATTATATCCAAGTGGTTGGAAGACAGTCAATAATAACAGGAGTGGAAGGAGGCCACAGCGGTTTTAAAAAATTTTCTTATATGCATAGGATTTCATTTAAAAAAAGTTAGTTGACCCTGTAGAATCGTCTTGGCTCACCCTGTATAATCAAAATAATTTTCGGTTCTTTTTTGTCTAGTGTATTTATGTTTTTAAATCAAATTTCTAGCTATCATTGAACTCAACATATCGAAGTCGGACGCACTATTGCACCACCCTGTATGCACGGTGATTCAGTTCGGACATCGATTAAATAAATATACATAGATAGTCCAACCTTATGTAAATATTTATCGCTTCAAATCCTGGACCGAAATTTTTAAATCGACACGAACAACGCCTATTTATGATATTGTCAATTTTGACATAGCAAATGCGTACGTAGCCGATTTTAGCAAACTTGGTGTCAATAGTTAGCTGATTGAATAGGCTACAATGACCAAAAAAATGTCAAGATGACCGAAACATAAATTCAAGATGGCGAACGCTATTTAAAATACACATTCCTTTTGCTCGTTCTTTTTAATTGAAAATTGTCAAAATGACAGAACTGATGACAGATTTCGAAAGAATACCCTTTACGTTTTAAGACTGCAATGAGTTAGTTTGATTGATTGGTTTTGAAGATATAGAGCATTCAAAAAGGGTCTACTCGCAGTCTTTAAATACTGGAACACAAAACATACTTTGATATTTTGCCTGCCAATTCTTTACTTCTTAATTTCAATGAACTTGGTCCTATTATGCTGGCAATAGAATCGGCTCTAAGAAATTGCTAACAAATTTTCAAAATGTCCAAAATACAAGATTCATTTTTCATTTTCTACTAGTACTTCTACTGCTTATATTATATTACTATAACATTTTAAATATCAACAATACGAACTAGAGAAATAATTCATAAAAAAATCTCTACTATTAGTGTCTACCACCTAATTATGGATTTCTGGTGAAATGTCCTCTACCATCTCGTCGAGTTATTTTACTTAGATAAGATTTTTTTATATATTTTTTTTCTAGTACGTATTGTTATTGTCATTCCTTAGGATGTTGTAGTAGTATAAGCAATATAAGTTCTATTAGAAAATGGGTCTTGTATTTTGACATTTGTTCGCAATTTATTAGAGCCAATTCTATTGCTTACATAACAAGACCAAGTGATATGCAAAATATTAGACGTTTTTTTTGTTCTAGACTTTAAAAATGCAAGTAGGCCTTTTTTTGAATTCGCTGTATGTCCAAAATCAATAAACCGATTTAACTCATCGTAGTCTTAAAATGTAATGGAAAATAGTTCTTTCCAAATCTGTCATTACCCAAAGGGAACACATTGTCGTTTAAACGTTTATATAACATTAATTAACGTTGCACAAACGTTAATTAACGTTATATAAACGTTTAAACAACCACATGTTCTCATTGGGTAGTGTAGCAGAACACAAAGAAAATACCAACCATGTGTTATTTTCCATAATAGCAAACTTACTAGATTAGTCTCCACGTCTATTTCATATACCTAAGGTCAACGGTTTATTTATTTGTCTAACCTCACTTTACGAATCATAGTACAAATAAATGGTGCGAACTGGTCATTCTAAGCACAGATGAAAATCCCACAGATCTCTTATCTCATCTACATGTTAATCAATGTGTTCTGTCAATTTTGTATTCTATGATCAATGACCGCTAATTTGAACTCAGGATACCTGTAACTTTTAGCACCAAGGTTTGAAACTGCAACAATAGATGGCGTAATCGGTAGTAAAATTAATTTGATTTAAATGAGGATTAAGGATTCCTAGTAAGTTTTTTATAACAGTTCTTATGCTCTATCGGATAAGAAATAGACTTTTTGAGAGACATTTTCTGATGAGAGCTTGATCAACCTATTTAAACTTTGCAACTTGTGGAGAACCTTTTGGATTCCCAATTTTTCTATTGCATAGAAAAGTGTGTTCTGGTCTTTTAAGGTAATTATTGTACACTGTTTGGTTTGTCTTAAATTATTTATTGTGTTGTAACTTTATACATTTGCTCTGAAATTAGTTATTTGTCACTTGTTAAATTATTATGGTGAAATGTGTCTTAATTGTTAGTTATGGCTTCATTATCTTTTAAGGTGAAAAAGTTTAAAATAAAACAAAAGCCTCCGAAATTAGTGTTTGATTACCAGCGCGGACTCACTCAGCTAACCGTTACGTCACAGTAGTTATATCATTTTGACAACTTTCAATTTAAAATGAGAGGAAAGGAAGACCTATTTTTAATTGCGTCTCGCCATCTTGAATTGTAATAATATTTCGACCATTTTGACATTTGGTCTTTGTAACCTATTTAATCAACTGACTTGGTGTCAAGTTCGTTAAAATCGACTGAGAAACAAAAAGTGTTGTTTTTTTGGCCCACTCGGTATATTCTAATCATAAAGTTGCTCTTTTACACAAAACAATCAGAAAATTTATTTATGCCTATAAATTTATTTTTAGAAACAAAGAAATGTTGCAACATAAGCTTTTAAAACGTCTAATAATATGACTCTTTCTCTTTTGTGTCATTAACAGTCTTTTACGAAATGACATACTGTGCAATTCTTATTTATATTTAGAATGTCAACGAGATTTTGTTTTTCAACACAAAACTAAGGTATTTATATTAAATAATATGGACGTCATATAATATTTATTCACATGGAGCATTTGGAAGCTAACTGGTTTAAAAATCAATATTTTAAAAGGACCCTTCTACTTCTGTCCAGTTTAAGTTTAAAAATTTTTTAACCCTAATACCGGAATCACCATGATTTCAAAAAGTATCTAAAAGAAATTTTATAGATGTCCTTAAATTCTTAAAACCTTTTAAAAGGTCCAATACAGGACTTTTTTAAAATTTATATATTTTCTATAGTTCATTTTTTTAGTTTGTCTGTAACAAAGATTTTCGTATAGGAATTAAAAAGTTGTATGAATACAAACAGATACCAAAAGTTATTTGTGGATCAGGGAAGTATTATATTATGTATATGTAATTTATTATTGTTTGCACTTGATTTATTTTCTTTGAACAAAGCTTGCCGTAAGCGTATAAAACAAACGCATTTCCAAATCATTGTGAATTAAACATGCATTCTTTAATATGCTTAGGAATGATTAATTTCACGTTTATTTCACCAATTCCATTTAATCTGTAGAAATGTTGTTAGGAATGCAGCGTTAGGAAAATCTGTCGATTTAAAGTTTTTTGACTTTTACTATTTATAGGCAATTTATTTACAAGAAAGTAACCACAAATTATCTGTTTTCATATAAAGAAAAATAATTTATTAAGAAAACAATTTCTATCGACTCTTTAAAATAGTCTAGGGCAACAGCTATATTAATACAAAATTTTTGTTATTAATTTTTATTATATTCAAAATTTATGATCTGGCAATAAAAACAAGTAGGTATTTTTTTTTTGTATTTTCATTGCCAGAATATCAGTTTAAAAGTTTTATTTACAACAAAAAATAACAACCAAAAATTTAAAAAATTATAAACACTTTTATTACTTGTCTAATTTTCACTTTATTTGCTATTTTTACAACTAGTTTCATCATATTCGGACATTTTCAAGTAAACTAAAATATACACAGATTTTACTTTAATTTAAATATAAACTGAACTGAATACTTTATGGTTGATTATATAATTCAAATATCTGAATAAGTTTAATAACGGAGAATTATTTAAATCTATTTGGTTGTTTAATATGTTGTAATTTTTATTCCTATTTAATTTATTAATTTCTAGCACTTCTAATAAATTAAGTTTTTTACTTTTCCCACAAATATGTAATATTTTAGGTTGATGGTCATCAGTTATTTTATGACCAGAATCTGTTCGGTGCTTATAAAAGTTGGAATGTTGTTTTTGTGTGTCAATATGTTCTCTATATCTTACCCCGAACAATCTACCTGTTTGACCTACATATGAGGCGTTACATTCTGGGCAATCTAACCGATATACACCACATTTTTTACAAAATGGCGTCATCACTTAATAACAGAATAATAGCGAATTTAATTTGAGTCACTATATATTGACATATATGTCAACAAAGTATTTTTCACTTAATAGAGGTGACGAAAACAAAAATTATTTCCCTTCAAAGTTGCATTTACCATAAAGTAGCAAATGCGACTAACGTAATAGTTGTAGTTACTTCTAAACAATTTCATTGTGTAGTTATGTTTACCAAGAAGTAGCAAGTGCGACCAAACACGTCATTATCTCGGCAGCTTTAAACTGGCATTTACTACCCTGCTATGGAAAGGTTACTGCAAAGTTTTCTCTTATTGCAGCCATATTCATATATTGTTGTATTGTTTTTTTGTAAAACTGTGTACGACATTCATTTTTAGTATTACAAACATGACCTTCATGGTTCATGGAACTTACAACCCTAACTTATTTTTAAGTTGGTAAGGATAATTTTATTGTTTGGAATTGGAACACGCACGTACTAAACGTCAACCGTCAGCTGTTCAACTCGCGGCCCCGCCACAGGCCTCAAACCTATATCCTATGTCTATGGGCCCCGCGCAATTTTAATAATTACGTTTTACTTGTGTGCATGGATAAATTTGTGTGTTTATTGTTATAGTGGTATTAGTGTATAGTGCAGATAAAAAACTTGTATACGTTCAACGTTGGTTTCTTGTAAGGTTAAGTTTGTTTTAAAATAAACTATAATAGAAATTAAATAGCATAACGTATGTAGTTTGTGTGCTACAATCAAAACGCTGTATAGGATTTCGTGGTGAAGGAGGAGAGCCTTACAACCAAGCAGAAAAACTGTTAATTTTGTCAGGGCCATTTAGACTATTTCTCAATTTTCAAATATATTTGTTTGTATACAGTGTGTCGGGACACACTGTATGTGCCATATTTGAGCGGCTCAGGCTTTCATAATTTTATCATATGTATATTTTTAAGTATTTGAGGTCCACATTAAATAACCATCATGTCCTATGTGGGTTTAATGTCCTTAGTTTTTGAGATATATTTTAGTTTGTTTTTTAAAAGATGTTGCATTTGCAGGACTATATTTTTAGAGTGATATGTTTTTTTTTTTGTTAATTTTGATGAGTAACTTATTAAGCTATTGTTATTAAAAATTAACATGATAACTATGCATGATAATTATAGATGCACTTGTTACAGACCCACAAGACAACATGAAGAAGAACTAATGGAAATATTAGATAACCCCAGGCGCAGGAAGTGTCAGAAGGAAATGAAAGTTTTTTTCTTAGTGACGGATTAAAAAAAGTACAATTATTATTGTACAAATATTATTTATTATACTTTTTACATTTTTAAATGTAATGTAAATTTTTAGATATAAATAAAAATTTTAATCTAATTTCTTGTTTAGTCGAAAGTGGCATGAATTTTTTTATTGTTGATGATACCTAGTGCATTTTAACATATTTGTACAAACTTTATATTCAACCACATATAGCACACAATTTAAGGGGGTGGATGGATAAAGATATTAACTGACGTTGCTTCAAAAATTGAAGTATCCTATTGATATAAATGTTATAATTTCCAATGGATAAAGGAGTTAAGAACCAACATAACTCCGTGTCTCTGGTGAATAAAGTTTGGTAAAAATATTTTTCTATGACATATTAGCAATTTGCTAATTAATATCCTTACCCATCGACCCCCTCAATTATTATATTTATTAGTGGTTTCCAAGATTTTTTTTTACCTATACCGTCTGCACCAATAATTTCATAAATTTCATCACAATAAATTACAGCAGCAATTGGTTTTCAATTTTAAATAAAATTAGCCAAAATTCAAGTGGTGAGCTGCGAAATGGTGGTAGACTATCTACATTAAAAACTAGTGACAGTAATAATAGCGGATCAATTTTAGAGAACGCCATAAGCAAACAATTCCTGATACTATTATACCAGAATTCTCCATTTCCCATCGGAACTATATTTACTAATCTTGGAGTTTTTAATAAAGTACGGCTGTGGTGTGGTACTTTTATCCCATTTGCGTTTAATAAGTGGATCAATTTGTTTACAGAACTATGTGTCAATCTATGTACTAGGCACCACTGTGTTAGTGGCTCCGAAGAGAAAATTTGCGAAATCATAGAATTGTCTTATAAATCTTCACGTGGAATGTTTGAATCAAGAGCACTATCATCAACATCAACTGAATTCTTTACTTGAACATTCGTTGGTTCCTCACACCGAATAGGTTCTTCATGTCCCATTTTCCTAACATGGTAATTTACATTTACCTGTTTCGCGGATTAAGGAGCCGGCTCAGCATTAGCTAAAAAATTTGTTAAATTGTTAACATCATTTAACTGTGACCTCACTTTCTATAAGAGGTTGATGGTTGCCGGAATTTTTTTTTATTTTACCGCTATTCGACGCCATGTTCGACAGTTGGAAACAAGAAACTGTTTACATAAATGTCTTTAAAGTTTATATCCCTTTATAGCAAGTTTTCAATGTATACGTAACTTTGTAGTCATTTTCAACTAGTAGGGAGTAGTAAAAATTACTTTAAAGTCTCTTTGTTCGTAGAAGTAACTTTTACTCAAGGTGTCACTAATGAGTTACACAACTTTAAAGTTCCAGAAAATTTCCCGACAACGTCACAGGAACTTTAAATGGAACGCTTTAGTCATCATTACTTTGAAGTGATTCTTTGGTAACACATTGCAGTCGGCATTACTACCAATTTTTACTTCAAAGTTGAGAATGCTTTCAAGTAACACAGTATTCGCAACGTTGAACATACTGCAGTAATTACTTGTAATAACTATTAAGTACCTGAATATAGTAGAATCTGCGTAATTGTTATTACATATTACAAGGTGAATTTTACACTAAAGTCGTAAATTTAGTGACAATTATGTAATGCCTACTATATTAAAGTTCCGATGCCAGTTCCCGTCACTTTGGTGCTGCTTGGGATACAGCTATAACAAATAAGTAAGTACTACAACGAACTCCAACGCAAACACATCGTGCATGGATAATACTCAGGTATATCTAAACGATAAATTATTTGAGGTAACTGACTACCTATTGATTCCGTTACTGATTTGAATACTCGAATCAAAATTTTACATTTTTTGTATCTACAGTTAATATTGTATAATTTAATTAGTATCAGATACTTCCAATACGGAGAAAGTAGCATGTAAAGTAACGGTTGCCTAAACATTCTATTGTATATTTCTATCAGAAACTTGCATAATACAAAATAGTTCGATAAGTGTATGTTAATTTACCTACTACGCGTATATATTATGATGACTAATTTGTTTATGTACTTTTCTTTTTTACGTTTATTTGTTATCTAACGTTATACAGTAGGCATATTAACCAAAATGTGTTCTTTTGTTCAAATATTTAATATGTATGTCGAAGCGATTAAAATAAAATGCAATAGAGACCTGTGCCAACCAGATGTTTATATTGTATGCCTATTAAGCGTTGACGTTTTAATAATAACAATATTACTTTCTTATACCTAATATAAGGAAGCGTCGTAATCAAATTTTTTTTCAAACTCAACATTTTGATTGATATATACGTTTTGAACCCTCCTGAATCCATTCTGACTATCTGTCGGTTCGTGTGTATGTGTGTGGCCAGATAATTTTAAAAAATACTAATGGGAGACTTCCCAAATTTAGCAAGTAAGATTTTCAACAACATTTTAGGTGACACATTAAATTTGATGAATGTGGTACCACATTTTGAACAATTGTTGTAATGTTTTGTGTTCCTATTCTGTATACCTAGGTAATTATAATTAAATTGTATTTTTTTATTTTCTTAGTTGTAATTTTGATTGTATTTAACGCACATTTTAATAATACATATGAATAAATTCCCTATTAATAGTACTTACTAACAAATGGTACCACGGTACCAATATGGTTCCATTTGAAAAAATTGTGTTTCGTCCCAAAAATCATTTTAATTTTATTTTCTCATAAATCACATAATTTAGTATATTCGACAGCATTTCGATTTTTCTAGCATTACACGGGTCAATTAGAATAAATCGGAACAGTCATGAGTCATGACCATGACACACTTAAATGAAAAACTAAAAACTAAATTACAACAAACATTGACGTTTCAAATGCCACTTATGTGGTATCATTGGAATCAGAAAATTATGCAGAATTCAAAACTGCAATAATATACAGTGTGTTTCATTTGAAAATCAAAAGTTAGTGTCACTTCCGGTGAAACCTGAAGTGGAAAGAAAATTATTTATATGTCAAAAAGTGAGGTTTATGAAGTCCTATATAGGATGTTCCAAATTTCAATGGTTTATCTTCAAAATTAAAGGAAAAAAGGGTTTACCATGATCCTATTACACTCGGTATAGTTCAACAGCCATGCTACGAAAAAAATTATTTAAAATTTTAGATTGGAAACCTTTATGTTGTGCTAGCTGTATATAGGTATGTAGCTAAAGTCATATTTATAAGATTTACATTACACATACTAATTAGCCTAATGAATAAAAAATAGGCAAATGCTTTTCCTTAAAACATATATGCAATTGCTTGACAGCAATTGTTTAAAAATTTTATTCATACCAAAGTTTAGCAATAGCTTTTACTAATAGCGATTGCTCTTTCAGCAATTGCTTTTGCTAAATAGTAAATGCTTATTGCATTTGCTTAATTTTTATTCATTAGGCTCAATATGCAGTGTTGCCGATTTCCGGGTAAATACCCAAAAACTGAGTATTTCGATATAGACATTGGGTAAAAACTGGAAGCGGGTAAAAGCGGGTATTTAAAAAAAAGTGAAAAATATTAAAAATATGATAGGACCTTAAAATAAACGAAGTATGCTCAATCGTATATTATATTAATTAATTGATAATTCTTGTAAGGAGTGATATCCTCTGGCAGTGAAAGAAATAATTTTCATGTATTTCTCGGCCTGTTTCTTGTTATCGCCGGTCTAAGCGCTTTAAATTTTTATATCTAGGAGGCCGTGCGAAATTACTCTAAGCAATATACAGTAGCCGTTCGAAAAGTGATATAAAGTCAGATCTCTTAATAAAGTTACTAACAGATTTCATATTCTAAAAAACTTTGTAGATTTACGAAAGCTAGATAACGAATGGAAGGAACATGCCCTTCTTGATTACCAACAATTAAATTTAGATCCATTAAAACCAGCTGAAATTTATTGGAGCGATGATTTTGCTTTCAAAACGGTGACAGGAGATGTAAATTTAAAAGTCGTTCGTCTTCTTCCGGTTTTGTACCTTTAATAACATAAAAACCTATACACGTAAAAAACTACACAGACAAACCTTAGGTAAATATTCGGAAATTTAAAGTAATGGATCGGGGAAAATCGGGTATTTTTAAAATTTACCGCGGGGAAATCTAAAAATCTTGTTGGCAATATTAGCAGTTTTTTATTTGCATTATGTTTCAGATCAGTTCAGTTAATTTTTGTTTTTGATTGGTTTGTCATTTTAAAAGAAACTTTCTAAACCAATCAGAGATGAGAATAACTGAACTAGATCATAAACGACCTGATCTTCAGTGCAAATAAAAAATTACTATTGTCAATATGTATATTCGAGTGTATATTTCACACGAGATATCACATTATCGGAGACATTCGTATTTTTTGTAGAACTTCATTATAAATTAATAACAGTCACAATTATAGTCAAAACCAAGGTCAAAACATTATTTTAAATGCATTCACAAAAATATTTAAGACCCTATAAATAGCTGGAGAATTATTTCAAAACCAATTATATAATATTTTTCTCACATTAACCTACACTTAAAAAAATACTCGCTAAAATATATTATTTACAGACCGGTTAATATTTTTGGCGCATATTCAAAATTATGTAAAATTACTTTAATTTATAAGACATCTTTAACATTTTAGCGAAGTAATTTTAATGATCAAAATGACCTTGGGTAATGATCAATAACCCATATTTTAATCAACAAATCTACTCTCATGGGACAGCGCTCTAAATTTTTTTTGTTTTATTTTATTACTTGATTTGAGTTGCTGTTCTTAGAAAACACCTAGGTATGCACTTCATTTCTTAACCCTTCATACTTTTCCGAGTACTTTTCTATAATTATTGATAATCGTATTTTCTACATTATAGGTAAGTTACTCCATTACTCGCTAATTGAAAAGCAAGACATTTTCAAACAACGGTTATCCAGACAAAATACAAGTAACAAAACACTTCTTGATGTTTACAGTTTAACGTAGAGTCCTCTAGTGAAACCATTTTTGGTCACGACGTCGAGAAATTCGACGCCTAACATCTTTCTCGCTCCCACCCACAAAGTTTTCATTTCAGTTCTTTTGTCCGCCTCGCTTGCGCAGCTGCTACATAAAATATGTACATCTGTATAGTAGAACTCAAAATATATTTTAAACTAAACACAAACAAAATTCAATTTCATTATTCACGGCATACCTACATTTTACTAATTGTTTAGATGCAACTGGCAAAATCAACTACATATTATTTTTAGAAAACCTTGTCCGTAAATAATAATACCTACTCCAGAACAGACTGGTGACTGCATTATTCAATCAGTATTTAATGGACCAAGGCAATTTAAAACAGCACCCAATGAATATTCAAATATGAGGGCTGTTTAAGTTTCCTTTGAATCAATTTGGGTTTAATTAATATATTATTGCTATTACATACACATTTCGAATTTTGTTGAGGAAAGAAACACCTGGCGGTTATTATTTTTTACTACAAAATTCATTACATCACGAAATCGAGTAAGGATTCTTGCCAGGCACCGCCAAAAATAGTTTCCTGAGATAAAGTTACATTCTAGGCACGACTGACGATTTATTTCAAGCTGCTTTAGAGCAGCAAGAAAATGTATAAAGAATATGTACTGTTAACTAAATCTCTACATCGTAAAAAGTTTTTTTAATTCTTATATACTGATAGTTTGATTTTGGTTTAATTAAAAAAGAATCTAGGAGGTTGAGGTTATGTCTGATTTGATGTACCTACTTATTGTTTACAACTACCTGGATGACGGGGTGTTGTGTGGGCGAAACTTGAAATGCAAGGTGCACTTTAATGCAGAGTATTGTTGGTGTATTGATATTTCATTTCCACTCACACGGAAGTCCTCAGTGTGTTACAATTCACAATGTTTCTGTGGTATTTGTGTAAGGTAATGCAAAATTCATACCTTTTTTTGTTGTTTTTCCCAGGCAGGGTCCAGGAGTCCCTCTCTCTCCCATTCTTCTTCTTGTTCCATATAGCCGTCGAAGCCCTGATCGATGTTATTATAACCGTCGCTGTTGATCATTATAATAAAATTCACAAATTGCTTGCTATGCTAAATAATTCGTTTATTAAGTTCGTTCGACAGATGTAAACCGTCGTGCAAAAGCACACGACCTTACGCGCACTTAACCCCACTAGCCCGAGCCCGACTGTAGTCTGGCAGTTAGCTGTCTGTCCGTTAGCGCAAACGCTGGGGTTTAGTACAGTTAGCAGCGACTGTTATTTATGGGAAGCGGCAAACTAACTTTCAGTAAAGAAGTTGTATTGGGTGTCCCAATTAATACAATGGTGCACCGTTTACAAAAAGAACACTTTTTCTTTTGAAACTTGGAATGCATTTTATTTTACCCGAAAATTTAATTTTTTTGAAACACTTTAATATCTGGTAGACTAACATATACCAGAGACCTAACGAGGGATTACCTACCAGAAACATCGACATTATTCTCTATTTTATGCAAAAATAATATTTTTAAGACACTTTACAAAGTATAGTTTATCCAATATGAATTGAAACACTTCAGTCTAAAGTGTTTATACCAGGAGGACGCATTTCCACTTTCATCGTCAAAGAAATAGAGCGCAAATCGTGCTTGTATGTATTGAACGATACCTCCACAGAACAGAAAAAAGAGATACCTCTATATTATATTCGATATAAGAATGTTGTAATGCAGCGGACCAGATGTGAAACTCGGGCGGTAGTGTCCGAACTCTGACGAATGAATTCGTGATCTTAATAGACTTCTGGACTAGTTGTTTATATTGACCGTACAGTGCAGTCCATGTAATAATTTTGGATAAATATAATTATTTTCTGTGAGGTATTTATAGCATTTTATTGATCTTATTAAGTGGTTTTAGTAATATTTCAATATTTGCATTAATTATTATTATTAACATGGCTTTTTGGAGGCCCTTTGAAACGCATGAAAATGAATTATCTGAAGAAAATATTGAACCGGTGACGCCGTTAATTGAAACTAGTTCGGAGTTTAATAAGAACAAGGATTTACATGTTCAATGTCAGCGTTTTATTTTAAATATTTATGAATGTTTAAAGAGAGAAAATATTGAAACGACAGGTAGGGACATTGTAAATAGAATTCATGAATTAACTAAACTTTCGACTTCTACGATTTATCGCGTTATTAAGGAAGGGGATGTTTATAGATCACTCTACAAAGCGGAAAGGAAAAAAATTAAAATTTTGTAGAATTGACGATACCTCGAAAGACGTTATTTGGTGAACGGTTTATAGTTTCTATGAGGAAAATAAAGTACCAACTTTAGAAATGATTCGTGATAAATTGCGTGATTATCCGGATTATAATTATAAGTCTTTAGAAACGCTACGAGATATTTTATTAGATCGTGGCTTTAAACAAAAAAAAAATAGATAATTGAATGGTTATAATGGAGTCGTGACGTATCGTTGAACTTCGACGAGAATACTTACATAAAATGAAAGAATACCGTGAATCAAATAGTCATATAGTATATCTCGATGAGACTTGGTTTGACACACACGATGTTGTTCAGTACGGTTGGATAGATGACTCTAAAAATTGTAGTTTGAATACACCTTGCACGAGAGGAAAGCGCATTTTAATTCTTCATGTTGGAAGCTAATACGGTTTTGTACTCAACGCATTGCTCTTGTCGGCCAAAAAACATAACACAATCCTCTGCTGATTATCATGAAGACATGACTGTGGATTTGTTCGAAAAAATGGTTCGCTGAACAGCTTCTACCTAACATTCCTCCAAATTCGGTCATTGTTATGGACAATGCTTCGTATCACTCGCGTTTATTACATAATATACCTAATAATAGTACCAAAAAGGAGGACATTTAAAATTTATGAGGAATAAAAATATGGACATACCTGAAAAGGTTCCGATAAAGAAAGAATTATTAAAATGTATAAAGGAGCATAATTTTAAAAGCGAATATGTAGTTGATGATCTTTGCAAGAGACACGGTCATACGATCGCGCGGTTGCCACCGTATTATTGGGTATTTAATTCGATCGAGAGGGTTTGGTGCACTATAAAGAAACATTTACGGAAATGCAATCTGTCACCAACTTTAAGCGCAGTAGTACTTGATAATATACCACAAGTAATAAATGAAGTGAGCAATAGCGACATATTGGGAAAATGCGAAAGTCATGTTATACAAAAAGAAAACGAGTATCCTATTTTGCCACCCGTAGCACCAATTATTATTCAAACCGGTGACGATTCTAGTTCAGAATATTCTTCTGATAATTAAATTACCACTTAGTATTTTTGTTTAAATGTTTTTTTACGTTTAATCGAAGCAACTTAGCTTGAACAGATCAAGAGATTTATAATTGATTTTCTTTGAGTTTTTAACAGATTTTAAATATTTATTTCTTGTTTTTTGTGATTCAATGGCCACGCAGCATTTTTTGTTTAAACGTTTTTTACGTTCAGTCGATGAACGGTTGTAGAGATTTATAGAGTTGATTTTTTTGAGTTTCTAACAAAATGCAAATATTTATTTATTTCTTTCTTTTTGTTTTATTTGTGTTAGATTTTATTTGAAAAAGTTATTTAATTCTAATTAAATTCTAATATTCCATCATACTAACACCTTTCATATTCCTATCATATCCTGGCAAAAAATACTCACTCCTCCACGTTGGTTTTTGCCGAATGGTGATATTTTATACAAGACTCAATATCAGTTTTTACAGTTTGTGGAAAATGTTAATAACTAAGTGAGTAAGATTCTTAACTTTTATTCAATTATCAAAATTCAACCAATATGAATAAATAAACAAGTAAATAAATAAAAAGGTTATTATAGGTATTGTACGTACATATGCACTCATATAAAATAGTAAAAAAGATATTGGATTTATTTTAAAGAATTAAAAGATAATTCTATACCTTTTTGGTCGACGCTCATGGATATAACTAAATTCCCGTTGTTAGCGTTTTTATGCTGTTTCAATTCATATTGGAAACACTATACTGATCCTGATCAGGATCACTGATCGAGTGATCGATCACCATACTACTTAACTGTCAGTGGCGTGCCCAGAGAAGGACTAGGGGCGTAAACCTTCCCTTTCCTGCGAATTATTTCCGTCTTAGCGCCTCAAACAAAACGTTTCTTTTTAAATTCGGTGAATAACATACATAACACTACAGAAATTAGACAACCCCCGAATACAAAGCAGAAGCTGCACGGACGAGAATTACATTTATGACAAAATACGAACACACACAACCACTGCCAGTGCCGGTGGCGGGATTTGAACCCGCAGGACGATATGTAGAAATTATCTAGTCACTGCCATCGCGTGCTCCAGCAAACTGCATCACCGAGCCAGCATGAATAATTATAGAAAATAAATCGTTCCTTTCTTGAATACCTTGTGACCTGCTATACAGGGTGTTTTCTCAAGTGATGTCGAAAACAAAAAGCAATGCTATAAATAAATTATAGTTTTTTTCAAAAATGAGCGAAATATCACACCGTTTCCGAGGTGTAGTTGGGGAAGGAAAGGGTTACATACATTACATTGCACACACCCGTGACGCTTTCATTGTTTTTTTCTCTGTATCGCTTTCTTGATATAATTTTTTTTTCAAATAATTTGAACTTTTTGTTATAGTTTTATACACATATTCCAAATATCGAAACCTAATTGTTGCAAAAAAATTATATTTATAAAAACCTCATTTTTAAGATATACAAAATATGCTTTTTTAAGAAAAAACATCCCCAGCATCACAAACAGTTCTGCAATAAAAATTTTAATGTTGTATAATTATTGTTTGCGACAGTTTTTTTTTTATATATATGAAACATTTTTAATATATTTTTGAAATGTTTATATATATATACGTATTTCGAATTATTTATCTATTTTTTTAATATTAATCCGTTTAACATATTTATTTTTTATTATTTCCCAAATACTGCTAATGCAAATATGTAGCTTGTATGATATATTTATTAGTAAATATGTTTTAAATTATCCTTAAAATATCTTTAATTGTATAGGGTCTTCCATTATAAGGTTTCATTTTAAATTTATAAAAAAACGAGTAAGTTTTAATTTTAATAGTGATATTTTTATTCCAACACAAAGTACAGACTATATGCGATTAAAGGGGGAAGGCAATATCTTCCAAATGGTCGGCTCTGTTTCTGTTGCAAATGGTAATTCTTTTTTAGGAAATTTTTCACCACTTTTTTCATAATTGCGAACCTATTTCGTCAATTACAGTTTGGATATACCATGCGAGTTGGGTTCTTGAAATCACTAATCTGCCCCGTACGTTCAAATTTAGCCACTAAATTCACATATGCAGTGCGCATATCTGCGATCAAAACTCGTAGGGATTTTGCGAACTGTCTCCTGGAAATTTTCACCATACTTGTAATGAGTTTTTTATTACTTCTAAGCGTTGCTCAAAGGAATATCTATTTTTATTCATTGCATTGTTTACACCTGTCAGCTGCCAAATACTGCAGCTCCATCTGTCACAGGTAAGAAATGGCGCGAAATTTAAAATAAAACATCTTAATGGAAGACCCGATATGTTTATATTATTATATATTTCTAAAATATTTCTTAAATCTTTGCAATATTGTGGAAATATTCTATATTGTATCAATTTTTTATACATATTTCAGAAATATTTGGTGCTACTAGGGATACTGGCCTTCAGGTGAAAGGTTTTACGCAGTGTGAAAATTGACATGCAATTTTATCTACACCCCAAATTTCGTTCGAATATTTTAATAATTCATGAAATGTTTTTAAGTATATGTATCTCTAAAGAGACTAATTTTGTAACAGTTTCTAACCACCACAAATAAGTCTATGCGTGCTTTATGTGTTGATTGAGTTCATTCTAAAGGCTAGTGACGATGTTCCGAACAATCGGAACGGGACTGTCAATTTTAAGCGATATGATTGATCTAGGGCATCATGGAACTCGATCTAAACAATTAATACGATTGAAATTGACAGTTCTGCTCTGGATTCCGTTCTTACGGCACGTCCCCATAATCTGGAAATTCTGAACGGAATTGTCAATTTTAAGAGATTTGATTGGATCTCGGCATTATGGGATACGGTCTAAGCAGTGAAAACACTTGAAATTTAAAGTTCCGTTCTGGATTTCCGAACCATGAGGTTGTACCGTTATTCCGAGACTTGAGGACTCTCCCTAAATGTATCATATTGGGAGACGGATGGGCTAAACTGAAACTAACAATACTTATATGGATTCTGTAGTTTCCACCTATTTTTTATTTTGTTCAATATCTACCCTATTCTACCGGCTGTAACAGAATCATGGTACATTCCCCTTTTCTCCTTTAGTTTTGAAGATAATTGATTGAAATTTGGGATATCCTATATACATAATAAGCAGCACTTTTTGACATACAAGTGATTTTTTTTCACTTTCGATTTCGCTGGAAGTGACACTAACTCTCGATTTTTAAATAGAATACACTGTACATTATTGCATTTTTGAATTCTGCGTAGTTTTCTGAATCCAACGATACCAAATAAGTGACATTTCAAACGTCAATATTTTTTATAACATAATTTTTAGTTTTCCATTTAAGTGTGCCATGACGGTTACGATTTATTCTATATTACCCGTGTCATGCTAGAAATCCCGTCAAAAATACTAAATGTGATTTATGAGCAAATAAAGTTCATCAAAATGGTTTTTGGAGAAAAACTCAATTTTTTTCAAATGGGACCATATAGTACCGTGGTACCATTTATTAGTACTATTAATAAGGAATTTATTCATATGTCGTATTAAAATGTGCGATAAATACAAACAAAATTACAGCTAAAAGAAAATAAGAAAATACAATTTTATTCTAATTACCTTATTATACATATGGTGGCTTTGGAATACAAAAAATGAACACAAAACATTACAACTATTGTTCAAAATGCTGTCCATTAACGTCAATGCACTTCTGAACTTGCATAGCTGTTTCTCGAAGAACGTTCGCCAATTGCAGGGCCGTTATGCTATTAATTGCGCATCTTACTCGTAGTTCCAAGTCTTCACGGGTTGTAACGGCGGTTGTGTAGACATTTTTTTAAAATGAACCCAAACAAAGAAATCAAGGGGTGTTAAATCAGGTGACCTTGGAGGCCACCTCACAAGACCATTCGTCGAAATTACGTTTTCTCCGATTCTCTGTCGAAGATAATCAATTACTATCCTTGAATTATGGGGAGGAACGCCATCTTGTTGGGAATACATTCCCTGCCGTAAATGGAAAGGTAATTCAGCTAAACTGTCCTCAATTTCATTTTGCAGAAATCCCAAGTATCTGACACCAGTCAGGGTCCTTCATTGGACCAATAATTCTACTACCGATTATTCCAAGCCAAATATTGAAACCGAACCGCACTTGAAAGTTATCCTCCCGTAATAAATTTTGATTTTCTTGTGACCAATATTTTGAAAATTCGGCATTTTCTTATTTTCTTTTAGTTGTAATTTTGTTCTATTTAACGCACATTTTAATACGACATATGAATAAATTCCTTATTAATAGTACTAATAAATGGTACCACGGTACCAATAATGGCTCCATTTGAAAAAATTGAGTTTTTCCCAAAAACCATTTTATTGAATTTTATTTACTCATAAATCACGTAATTTAGTATTTTGGCCGGGATTTCGATTTTTCTAGAATAGCAAGGGGACAATTTTTTTTTATTACTTTAATAACATCTACAGTTTAAAATAATTGACCCGTATTTTTTTTTTTATTAAATGTCTTATGCTTAAAAAAAATTCGTAAAGTTTAAGCGCTCTTTAAACGGTCAGATATTCCCGCATTTTCCCAAGCCAATTGTATTGGCTAGTATTCGCCGTGACGTAACAGCGTAGACAGCACAGATTCAGCGAGGAAACAAATGCTGCATTGCCATGTTTCTAAATAATTAAGATAATATTGTGTTGATGTAAAGCAATCCTTTATTATAGTATTAGTAAACCATTAGACATTAATCGATGGTTAAATATAGGGAATGCTTACATGCTTTGTGTTTATATTTGTGTTAAAAGAAATTATTTTAAAAAGCCAGATATTAAACTTCTTTTTTTAGAAATTTGGCAACGGAGCTAGTTGAATATTTAACCTTAATGTTTTGTATATCATTACATTATTTTGAAACTTAAATGTCTGTAAAGAAGTGTTTTGTACCTGGTTGTGGAAATGTTAGTGAAGTTACAGTTACGCAAATTTACATTATCAATAATTATAACACCTGCACTATAATAACCTTGTTTTAGTTTTCTACCCTGGAATGCGCGCGTCGTATCTACGCTGTTACGTCATTATGAGACCGCCGCGGCCGATTGCTTTCATTTGAAATACATCCTCATTTCCAGCATTTTCTTTTCACAATTAAACAAAATGTGGTTACTAAAATTATATTTTAGTAATATTTATAGTGAATTAAAGGTCTCTACTATAATACCATGATGTTTCTTTTTGTAATTTTGATTACAGTCCCCTCGCCTTTTAGAATAAATCGGAACCCTCATGGCACACAAATGGAAAACTAAAAATTATATTATAAAAAATATTGACGTTTGAAATATCACTTATTTGGTATCGCTGGATTCAGAAAATTAGAATTCAAAAATGCAATAATATACAGGGTGTTCCATTTAAAAATCGGAAATTAGTTTCACTTTCCGTGAAACCGGCAGTGAAAAAAATCACTTGTATGTCAAAAAGTACCGCTTATTATGTATATAATATATCCCAAATTTCAATCAATTAAGTATCTTAAAAACTAAAGGAGAAAAGTGGGGTGTACCATGATCCTGTTACACCTGGTATATTCGCGCATAACAAATATATATTTGATTCAACCCATTGTTGACAACTTAATTTTTAATACATTACATGCTTTCTGCGGAGTCTGAATGACATCCCTATACTCATAAAGTTTTATCTCATCACTTTCCACCCTTTAACTTTATCACCAACCCCATGCATGTTCATGCTCCAAGACGCACTAAATTCTACAAATCTGTAAAGTATAAAATGGGGGATGAATGAGGTATGACGACAGTGGCGTGCCGTGCCTATTGGAGTGGAGGGAGCACAATATTTTTCGGGGCGCAAATCGTAATGAAAGTTTATCCAAATTAAACATGACATTAAATTTTTTATTTATTACAAATGTTCTTTGTTTCATTGAAACGTTAAAGATCATTTATATGTCTTATGTTGTATTTACTTCAACCTGTGTCTTGTACAAGTTTCTGTTTGATTATGTACAAAAAACCCAATTTAGTTAGTCCTGAGGATGCTAATATCAGTAGTGTCTGATGAAATTAAGTATTGGGGCATTGGACCCAAGCGATACCATTGAGAATAAATGCAGACATTTTGCAGAAAAAAAATTGCTATTGAAATATGCGAAAAAAAGTTGAAAAAAATTATGTGCCTACCCAGGTTACTTTTTAAGCAATTTGTAAAATATTTGCAAAACTTTTTTTTCAGAAGCGGCTGGAAAATATATCGAGAGATTTAAAATTTCTTTAAAAAAATATTGAATTTTTTACAGTATTTTTGAAATTTGCACAGTGAAAAATTAATCTTAAATAAAATTTCAAAATGGTACAACTTTATAAAGAAACAATATTTTTTTATGAAATTCTAAATCTGTCGATATATTTTCCACTTGATTCTAAAAATATTACTTCGCAAATTGTTTAAAAAATAACTAAATAATTAATAAAAAAAATTGTTTCGCAAATTTCAACCGCACCTTTTTTTTGCAAACTTCATTTAGTCATGGTCTTGATAGCTATTCATGAGACCCATGCTCCAATATTAAAATATGACATAACCTAAATCTCACCGGCAGCCACTGAACTGTAATAAATATAGCGAAACATCGGCTAAATTAAAGTAGTTTTTCTGTTTTAATTGACCTATTCCCATCAAGTTGTAATTTTAATATAGTAGGTCACTAACCATTCAAATAAGAAATGATTTATTTTCTATAATTATTATTTATCTAATTTTCACGAAGTGTTTTGCTTGGGACGCTCGCACGGCAATATTGGCCGGGGCGGGGGGATTGCGCCCTCTTGCCCCTACCTGGGCACGCCACTGTATGGCGACAAAAGAATTTTGTGCCGGCGATATCCACAACGGACTTGATCGGTCATAATTGTTATTGGGCACTCCAAATATAATTCGAAATTTAAAACTTCAATGAAAATTACACAAACAATTAGTTAAAATTCCTCTCGAGTTGTCTCCAGTGCTTATAGTCTGGGGAATATGTGCTACCCCCTACACCGCCCAGAAATAAGACATCTCTCGACAATGTAATTTTTATATGCAATTTTTTTACAAACGTGTTTTAGTGAATTCTCTAATAATTGTAATTATACACTTCAAAAGAACATTTACAAAAAGATGGGGTATGTTAACTCCCACTGTCTATTCGGCCTCAAAATTAAAGACAAAACCTAACAACAAAGGGAGGGACAATCCCCCCCGCCCTTTGAAACCAGATCTTACATATTTTAAATGTGCTTTTTTTATTAGAAGAGAAATTAAATCTATGGCCCCCTTCCCTTGAAATAGTCTGTATTCGCCCTGACGAATAATAATAATATAATAATAATAATAATAATAATTACAAAACACTCTTAGGGTCCTCCAGAGAGGACGATACGGGGAATTCGCTAAAGATACGCAGCTCGCAGACGGATGCATCCTAAGACATCTGGATGCCGGAGAGACCTATTCACATCTGGGTGTGCAACAAAAGCACATCCAGGATGTATCATAAATAAAGGATTCTCTCCGCGACAAGTACAAACACCGCCTCCGAAAGATTTGGTCTTCCGAACTTTCGAGGAAGAACAAGATATCTGTAACTAATATGCTTGCCATTCCGGTTCTGCTCTACTCCTTCGGAGTAGTAAAGTGGACGGTAGATGAGCTGCGCCAATTAGACACAGATACCCGCAAGATGATGAATATTCACAGAAGTATTCATCCCAGATCGTCCTTTCCTCGTGTACCTCACACGTCAAGGGGGGGACTCTTGAGCCTGGAGTGTACGCATGGCAGAGTAGCACTGAGTATGGCATGTAACAACCTCAAAAGCTCAGATCTCCTCTTGCTGTTTGTAAAACATCACAAAACTGTGGAAGTGGGAGCAGGATTGTTCAAGGCAGCAAAAAGAGCAGCAGATGAACTCGGTCTCGCATTTGACCTCAGGTGAGGAGGCCGGCGAGGTGCTGATGTAGAGTCACTGAACTTCAGCCAAATCGTCTGAAAGCCCGACTCAGAGCTGCTGAACAGGAAAGACTGTTTCGATAGTATGTCGATAAACCCCAGCATGGTGTCTTCTATAAGAATATAGAAACGCTAGGTTTATCGACCAGACTAACATTCGCCTTTTTAAGGTCAGCCGGGTTTGTCAGAGACCGAGGGATTCATTATAGCCTGCCAGGATGGTGTTATCAACCGTATCCACGTGTGGCGTGTAAAGGTTTCTGATATCAATTGCAGGACTTGTCATCAGACGCCGTTATCGCTTATGCACTTACTCACTGCAGGCCCTATATACGCGATTTCTACATCGACGGACATAACGCGGCGTTACGAGTGCTATACTACCATCTAGGCCACTCATACGGGGTAGACCAGACATCAGTGCTGCCTTACGCCCCCGGAGATATTGAGTTCGTTGTCGAGAACGAGAAATGCTGGATTTACTGGAACTACTCGTTCCCGACGGTCAGGCTAATCCAAGCCAACAAGCCTGACATAGTCCTCCTCGACCATCATCTCAAGATGATGTATGTCATCGAGTTCTCGGCACCTGCGGAGAAAAATATCACCTTGAAAGAGGAGGAGAAACGAACCAAATATCACGATCTCCGGTACGAGCTCCATGTGCTGTACCCAGGCTATTCGGTAAAAATGGTCGTCCTAATTATCTGTTTATTCGGAGGGATAAAGCCTACGCTGCTCTCGAAACTGAAAATCATACCGGCCTGCCAAAAATCAGCCTAGTGGCTGTCAGTCCAAATGCAGAAGGCGGTCATTCTGGGTTCTCTCCGTCTGCTTAGGGCACACAACTCTGGTATCTACAGGCACTAACCCTGCGGGATGTGCGGAGTGGCTATAGTTAATGCGTCGGCGCGACTCCCGTGAAGCGTCGGAGGCCACGGGAGGACTGTCCAGCGTCGGGCAATCGAAAAAAAATGGTGTTATGTGGAAAACCACGTCAATCTTAGTTTCACATCAAAGTTTCCAATCCACTTCAGAAAATACAAGTAAAATTTGCTTTCAGTTGGACTAACAAATATTTTTATTTCTTTCCCCGTTTGAATAACAAAAAAAGGTAAATCTGACAACATTTGGCAACCTCGTCTTTTATACTTTTGTCATAGAATTAGACAAATAGACTGCCCGGTATAATGACCCGGCTGAAGCAGGCATTGAGTTGAGACACGCCGATATGTTTTTTTTATTTATATTTTGTATTTGTATTTTATAGCGAAGGATTTCCAGTGCCAGTCTATATTTATATATATGCGTCTTAGAATACGATTATTTAAGATTTCATGTTACCAAACTTGCTGTTTTGTTTGTGGAAAGTTTTTTTTAACATCAAAGATTTGATGTAAGCAACCTGGATAGCCTTTTAAGTTTATTTTCGTCCATACATTATGCCACAATGTAGTGTAAATAAGAATTGCATTAATTTTTTTTTTGCTTTTGAAGTTTATTTTCATTTTATTAACATAATAAGGATCAAGGTATACATTTATTTTTTAGAATAGTCTTTTTTATTTTTTATGTTTTTCAATACAACATTTCTAAAAACATGCGTATAATTTTTGGTCCCTCCCTGGACGATTTTCTAGCGGCGCCCATGGTTTGTATATTTAAAATTTGAGTCAAAAATTGGCGCAAAGCACTAAAAACTTTTGATTGCTTTTAGAAGGGAAAATCATATATTTATGGGAAAATTAACAATTCAGAAACCCTCCTGAAACACAATTCCGAAATGGGCGGCTTAATTTCCAGTTCAAAATAGAAAATGTTTTTGTATAAAATGTTCAATTTTAGACGAGGGTGGTGCTGATTAGATTTCAGATGTAGAATTTTGAAAGGAAAAAAGAGAACAAAAAAATGACGAATTTTTGAATTTTGGTGAAGTTAATGATCAACCAAATGGAGGGCCTGATGAAGTAGGTAACCGTAGGATTACTACTGTTACTGTTTCAAGTAATCTTTGCTACCTAACGAGTAAATACTGGTACAACAATTAAATTAATTTGTGTCTTGATTATTCAAAATCTGAGTAATGTTTTTGGTTAACGGACTACCCGAATCTTGTATTTTGGATACAGTCCGTTAGGCAGGTATCTGATGTAAATATTTACTGGAGGGGCTTTGAAGAATTAGAAACTCTTTACGACACTAGGGTTTGCTTACTTTTAACATGCTGTTTTCAGAAATTCTAATTTGTTAATATAACGTCCTATTAAAAAAAAGTAAATAAATAAAGGTCCCACCGAGATTTGAACTCGGATCGCTGGATTCAAAGTCCAGAGTGCTAACCATTACACCATGGGACCTATTGAAAAATTTTGTTTTATGGTTCATGTTATGAAACAATTCGGAATGTTAATTTCAGGCATGCGCCAAGAAAGATTTGTTTTTTGACAATGCTCTAATACAATGAAAGAGAGGTATACTCGTAGATACTAATCCCACAGTACTAATCCCTTGCACAAAAATGGATTGGATTACGAGATTTATCTTCTTTTCTGTGTTTTATGTCATCTTTTCCTATAATTTCAACACGTTTTTTATAAAATTTATTTCTAGCAGAACTGGTGTTTAACTATTTAAAAAAAATTAATGTACTTTAACTACAAAATTTTATCCAAATCAAACTCTACATTTTTAACCTACATATACTAGCCCGTTTTGTTTAGTATAGTACAACTGGTATGCGGTTGTCTCTGATGCACTTATGCAGCCGCGCAGGAAATTTATGTATTAAAATGTTTCTGCGCGAGTGATTCTTGTGTATACAATTCCATTAACAATACCAAACACACCTTGTGGGTGTAATCAGAGAAAACGAACCGAAACCAACATAACCTAAGAAAATAAAAAATGGAAATGCTTGTTTACATTTTTATTATAAATATGAAAACACTTTAAAAACCACATGAAATGGAATCAGAAATAAATACCAAGGGTGTTACAGATATTAACAATGCGTGTCGTGCTTGCATTTCTACCCACAATACGAAATACCTAGAAGACCATAGTAAAAATAATTTGTTTAGAAACATATTAATAAATTTGTCAATTCCGGTAAGTACTGATTTTTTATTATTATTTGTAAAATACAATTGCGTTAATGATATTGTAGGTCACTGAACTGGATACCCCATTATTATTATGTGATTCTTGCCAAGATCGTTTAAATGACATTAACAATTTTCGCGATATGTGTTTGCAGTCCCATAGCATAATTAAAAATTTATTAAATAAAGACAAATGTTTGGCAACAGATTCTACAGATAATATAGGAAATGGTACGATAAATATTGAATTTACTGATATAGGGAGAGAATATCCTGTTTATGAGAATGAAAATAAGTATGACATAAATGAATGTTTGCCTAAAATTAATCAAGGTGAAATAAATGAAGGCACTGCTACTCTCAGTAATACAATTACATGTATAGAAAAAGAAATTAAATGTGAATTGTGTGGAGAATATTTTGGTAGAGCTGAAGAAGTCACCAATAATATTCGCACAATTCATGGCACAAACGACTATAAATGTTCGGAATGTAAGGTGATACTTATGGATCCCGCATTGTTAAGCGTAAGTTAAAGTTACCATTAATTATCTTTTCTAAATGTTCTAAGTTATACCTACTTGATTTCTTTTTGAGAAAGAAATAAATGTTCTTTAATATTGTGAAATGAATTTCAGTTGTAAGAAGTAAAAAAAATATCTTGTTTAATTTTAAATGGATGTTAATTCGGTAAACCGAAACAAAATCACTACTGTGGTTTTTGCATAAATAACAATAAGTTTACAAGCAGGTTAGCAGGTAAAATTTGTAATGGACGTGTGATTGTGAATTTCATACAATATAATAAAAAAATACTTCCTACTGGCTGTATTTTTTTTGCAGATAATCGTTAAAAATGATTGTGGATAATAGAAAACCCAAACAGTTTCATCGACATTTACTTAGTGTTAAAATAAAACATCAAAATAGTTGGAGGACAGGGTTGACCCCTTGTGGCCACGAGTAAAAATTCCACTCTGGCTGAGTTAGACATGCGCGACCTCTGCCTCATATGCATTAGCCTGTTGATTTCCAGCTTAGCTCTGAGTGTATTGAGTCTGTTTTATTTGTGTTCTAATTGTTCTGTTGTGTTATTATTTAGTGTACGTGAGACATTTTTTGAAAAATATCTTATGAAAAAGAACAGGAGAGACATTTGTGTTTAGATTGTTTTTTGAAATTCATATTTCAAAATTAAACAAATAAATATTTTTAGATTGTTTGGAGTTTTTTATGCTTAGCATGGCACTAATTAATCAATGAATTTATTTATAATTACATCAGAACGTCAATAATATTCAGCCTTTTTATTTTGGTAGTGATGGGCAACATTGACCATCATACAGAAACCAAGTACAGGGAAATATTGCTAAAAGCAATCTAATTCACTGTATGTACATTTAGTATGGCGCTGGTGGACCTCTGCGAACAATCATGGCCGGAATTGTAAAACATTAACCCACCGAGGCCAATATGGATAGAAAATTTTCCCTCAAATGGTGAACATTGTTGACCCACTATGGCACTTTACGTATTAAATATAAGACATCATTATGGTTGAAATTAATACTTTAATGTAATATACTGGGTGATCACACCACGTGGTACGTCCCCAAAATTTTCCGTATTTTTAAATATATAAACTGAAATTTGGGAATTATTAATAAGATGTAAAAACACATGTTTTGATGCTATTTTTTGTTGTGGTTTCACAGAAAGTGACATACATTTTTTTTTCCTAAATATAATAAAATTTTTATTTATAATTTCGATGAGGCTAAAATATGTATATATAGCCACTTTTTCAAATTTAGAATTGGTTGAAAATGACCGACTTATGGTTGATATTCCCTTTACACAAAGGTGGCCATGAAATAAATATTTCAAGTTACAAATTTTGCAAGGTAAGCTGTGGTCGAATAACTTCGAAACCATTAAAGTAAATTTTGTACGTAAAACCGCTGCCACTTGTATTACAGTATGTTAGGTATTTAATAAATATTCAAATGTTACTATGAAAACTATGTATTAACATTCACTTGGATTTACTGGAATTTGATTTTAAACTATTAAATGATATCCATTTGTCCATATTTTGTGAGTTCTCATTTAAATTTTCTTTAATTGTTTTAGTATCTTTCCCACTTTCAAATAATATAAACTAAATAGCACTGAACCCAGTACTGACCCTTGTGATACTCTAAAATTCGTTTCTTTCTCACAAGATACTTCCGATCCATATTTAGTATTTTGAAAACACTCCATCAAATAACTTTGAAACCACTTTATGACCGTTCCATTCAGACCATACCTTTTTAATTTGTCTACTTATCTTACACGATTTATTGTTACAAATGACTGCTTAAAATCAGTAAAGACTGTACCAACCGCAAATCCTGTATCGATACTTTCCTTCCAATTCGTTAGTATGTTTTGTTAAGACGCTCTTTCAAAAATTACTTACGAAATCCTGATTGTTCTTGTACCACTATCTTGTACTTCTCAACATGTTTCTCAAGTTGTTCTTTTACAACAATTTCTAGAATTTTTTTATAAATGGGTTGAATAATAACTGGTCTAAATTCTGGTACCATTTACTTTTGGAATTGGCAAAATGGTGGACGTCTTTCAACTGGAAATGCACCTGTTCGAAGTGAGTACTTTATAACACTCAAAAACACTTCTCCAATTATTTTAAATGCAATGTTGATAACCTGAACACGTTCTTGCTTTATATAGTAAAATTTGTTTGAAGTGACACTAATCTATTTATTTGAAGCATTCCCATTTTATATTATTATTAAATTCTTTAGACAAGTTATCTGCTTCTCTTGGCTTGTCGATACTATCTACTATATTAGTTATACTGTCTTTAAAGTACTTATTAAACGTTTCTGTTATTTCTTTTTCTGAGTTTTTAAAATATATACTGTTACGCCACTGGACTGTGCAGACTGGTTAGATTAGGCTGGAATTGTACACGAACGGCCGGGAATATTCTGGAGTGCTCTAGACCGGGAGATTGGATGTATAAATAAGACGCACGGTGGGCCGAGATTTAATCGTAAGTTGAACGTGAACGAGTGAAGAAGCAATACGAAAGAGACTTATAAGTGTTCAGTTGTGATTATAATTAGGAAAGTGATTAATCTATTGTTGTTAATTGTTAATTAGTAAATAAAGTAGTGATTAAGTGTTACCTGGACTTTCAATCAACGAATCTACGAGTAGAGGTGTTTGTGTGGATAGCAAACACGTAACAATTTGGTGTCGGAAGTGGATTGGAAGAGAAATTTCTGGAATATTCGAAAAGGTTCTACAGTGTTCTTCTCAGAAATTACTGGTAACACGAAGAATTAAACTATTGGGCAGTGTTTGAGGACTATTTCTGGACTGATTAGTGACTTTAAAGTGGATTTTCGAGAAGTTTCTAGAACATTCGATTTAGAAATAGCTGCAAATACGCGAGTGCTGCTAGTAATAACGTGTTGTAGACTGAGAAAAAGGACTACTAGTGCAATTTCGGGAAAATTCTAGAACATTCTATTTGGAAACTATAGGAGATACGTAAATTGTGTCGACGGGAACGTGTTATAGACTCAAAATAAGACTTATTAGTGATATTTCGTGAAAATTCTCGAACATTCCATTGGACAACTAGTGGAGATAAGTGAATTTTGTCAACACAAAAGAAGTATAGACTCTAAATAAGACTTTCTAGTGCTGTTTCGAGATTTTTCTGGAACACTTCATTATTATAAATAGACGTGATATCAACATTTTACGGACTTTATAGTGTAATAAACTTTATTCTGAAATTGATTTACGTGTCGTGAGTTAATGCCAACAACAAGAAGTATGGCAGAGAAGCAAACACAGGACATGCTTGCAGCATTGTTACAACGGATGGACGATCAGGAAAGAAAAAGACAGGAAGAAAAAGAAGAACAAGAAAGAAAAAGACAGGAAGAAAAAGATGATTTAAGAAAGATTATGGAAGATCAAGAGAGAAAAAGACAGGAAGAAAAAGATGACTTAAGAAAGATTATGGAAGATCAAGAGAGAAGACGACAAGAAGAAAAAGAAGAACAAGACAGAAGACGACAAGAAGAAAAAGAAGAACAAGAGAGAAGACGACAGGAAGAAAAAGAAGACCAAGAGAGAAGACGACAGGAAGAAAAGGAAGACCAAGAGAGAAGACGACAGGAAGAAAAGGAAGAACAAGAGAGAAAACGCCAGGAAGAAAAAGAAGACTTGATAAAAATGATCGAAGGCCTGGAAATAAGACACAGAAAGAAAAGGAAGAGCAAAGAAAGGAACGCCAGGAAGAATTAAGACAAATTATGGAGGGACAACATCAAGTCATGCTCGGTCACTGAACAATTGAAGGAAGATGTGCATGCTGAAGTCATGGAAGTTAAAGAAGAAGTTAGAGGAGAAATAACTGAAGTTAAAAGGAAAAAGTCAGTGAAGTTGAAGGGGAGATAGCCTGGTTGAAACAACAATTAAGAGAGAAGGGAGGCCAATTGGTACTGTCGTCTGGTACTAGGTTACAACCACCTTCCTTTGACGGTCAAAGTTCATGGTCAACATATAAGAGACAATTTGAGGCAGCTGCACGTGCAAATAACTGGAACGATGAGGAAAAGGCAACAGCATTGGTATTAGCACTAAGGGGCCAAGCATTAGACCTGCTCCAAACAATTCCAGCCGCACAGCAACAAACCTTTAGCATTTTGGAGGCAGCGTTAGAACTAAGATATGGCGACCAACATCTCGCCCAAGTATATCAGGCTCAGCTCAAATCACGCAGACAACGAGGTGGAGAAAGCCTCCAGGGAGTTCGAAGCTGCGGTAGAAAGATTAGCTCATCTAGCCTATCCTGATGCACCAATGGAATTTCAACAACAGTTAGCAGTTGGTACATTTATTGATGGAGTAAGGGACCAGGAAGTTAGGCGAATTCTTAAGTTGGCCAGGCATAAGCTTAGTAGTGAGGCTTTAGTACATGCACTGGAGATTGAAGCTGCCTATGAGGATACCACACAACCAAATCAGAGAGTACGAGCTGTGAGTGTGGAGCAAGACAAGCCAGACAACACAACACAAAACCTGATATCTGATCTATACAAGATGATGACCCAACTACTGACAAAATCGAACTCCCAGCAGACAGAAAACCAACAACAAAGTAGTGGGAGGCCGAATGGAGGCATCCGTTGTTATATGTGTGGCAAATTGGGCCATATTAAGAGAAACTGTCATGAGCTCAACATTCAAGATCCGAGACAAACCCAACAGCAAAGTAGTGGGAGACAGAGTGGAGGACGCATGCGCTGTTATAAGTGTGGCAGAGTGGGCCATATTCAGAGTAACTGTCGTCAGCGCATCCCTGAGAGGGTCGCAGTAATGGAGAAGCCGCAGGGAAAACTGGCGAACTGGTACTTCGCGGAATATAGCAGATGGCCTTTTCCAAAAGACCGTGTCAGAAAGACTGCAAGCCTTGCCACCGTAAGGAAGAACAACAAAATGTACAAATAATGAAGACCATTAAGATTGATGTTCCGGATTATTGGACAAAAGAGTCGTTAAGGGGAAGCGCAGTTAAACGATAACGAGACTGGTCCTGTTCTGAAATGGAAAGAAAGAGGGACCCGACCCGATTGGAAGGACATTTCAAATAAATCAGTGGGGCTGAAGGCTTTATGGGCACAATGGGACTCCCTTATCGTAGAGGATGGACTGCTGAAGAGAGCGTGGGAAAGTCCAGATGGGAGGAAAGTTACTTGGAAATTGTTAATCCCCAGGTGTCACGTAGCAGATGTACTTCAGCAAGTGCATAATGGAACGTCTGGCGGACATTTTGGCATAAACAAAACCCTGACCAAAGTAAGAGAACGTTTCTACTGGGTAAACAGTCGTCAAGATGTGGAGGCTTGGTGCCGCCAATGTGAAGTTTGCGCGGCAAGAATGGGACCACAAATAAGAAATAAGCAATATAACGCCAGGGCTCCTTTTGAGCGAATTACCATAGCAAGTGACCGTATGAAGGCTCGTTATGATCTTAAGGCTAATTCAGGAGGGTACCAGGTGGGAGAGTTGGTTTGGCTATATAACCCACAACGAAAGACAGGCAGGTCCCCGAAGCTTCACCCGCCCTGGGAAGGTCCTTACACTGTTGTCACCAGACTAAACGACGTTGTATATAGAATTCAGCAAAGTCCAAAATCCAAGATGAAGGTGGTGCATATAGAGAGACTAGCCAAGTATGCAGGGAATAATGAATTGCCTGATCGGGACGTTCAGGCTTAAGGAGGGGGCAGTGTTACGCCACTGGACTGTGCAGACTGGTTAGATTAGGCTGGAATTGTACACGAACGGCCGGGAATATTCTGGAGTGCTCTAGACCGGGAGATTGGATGTATAAATAAGACGCACGGTGGGCCGAGATTTAATCTTAAGTTGAACGTGAACGAGTGAAGAAGCAATACGAAAGAGACTTATAAGTGTTCAGTTGTGATTATAATTAGGAAAGTGATTAATCTATTGTTGTTAATTGTTAATTAGTAAATAAAGTAGTGATTAAGTGTTACCTGGACTTTCAATCAACGAATCTACGAGTAGAGGTGTTTGTGTGGATAGCAAACACGTAACAATACTTTCTTCATCTATTTTTGGAAGTGGGTTTGTCATTGCTTACAACGTTTCACATATTTTTGAAGATCTTTGTATTGTATTTCATAATATTCGTGTTTTGTGGTTCTTAGCATTTTATTAACTTCATTTTATTTTTAATTTGTTCCAGTCATCATCTAAGTTTGTTATTTTTGCCCTTTTATAGCAATCAAACCTTTCTATGGATAAATTTTGAATTTCTAATTATAAAGAGGTAACATTTTAAAATCTGAGGTTTCTCATTTATTTTAATGACATTATGAAAGACAATTCAAAAAGAAAAGATATACATGCAATGAATGTTATATAATAATTTATTACTTTCTCAATAAGACTTTAGTGATGTTCTACTGATAGCATTAGACAGCTTGGTAATTGCTTGTTAGTTACATAGAAATTAGTTTAATTCTGTTAATAGTCGGAGAGCTGGCGTCCAAAATGTGCAAGAGTTTTCTCAAAGCTAATTTTTTGAGATTAGGTTACTTTTTAGTGATGAAAAGTAACTGTAGAGTCAGCACTTCCGGTACCGGGACACCTGGCGCTGGGACGCTCGCAAAAGTGTAATATTAATTAACGTCTCTAAACTGTTTTCTCAAAGCTCAAAATTTATAGAAAACGAGCAAATATAATATAAAACAAGAATCCAACAGTCAGACAGCAAAATATAGGGACACGTGGCGTCAGCGCTACTTCATATCTGTCAAAAAAATGACGTGTGTCAAAATGATTTCTCAAAGCTGAAATTCTCCAAAACATTAATTAAAACTATAAAGTTAATAAAGGAGACAGTCAGACTCATTTATGATAGGACCACGTCAGTCAGCAGTCGATAGATGTGAGAACGGTAACTGCGCGCATTAGTACGCCTTTTCTCAATACATATCGTTTATTTTATAACTCAATGGAATGTGGGTTACCAGGGCCGGCCCGATGGGCAGGCGAGCCAGGCGGACGCCTGGGGCGCTGAATCTTGGGGGCGCTGACTTGCCGCAAGTCGGTTGTAGTTTCTGAATAATTAAATTTAAATTTTAATCAAAAGCACGCACTCCAAATAAGTCCGCACCTGCCCGCCTATCGGTAAGCGTGCTGTATGATAACAAAAAATCAAAGTAATACCGGCCGGCGGAGTACAAAGTATTGGCGTGGCTATGATGTTTACGTTTTATCGTTTTTATATAGAGCGCCGACTGCCGGTCTTCTTTGACCGAGTTCTGAATTTTCTGTCTTTAATTTTATTATTTATTCTCTAACTAAAAACAAAGAATAAACTACTCTTTGCCAAAGAAGCGAGTTGTTGAAATCAGTCTATTATATTAATATTATTACTATAACAGTATAGTACGGTACGCGTTTAAGTTTCCAGTGCTTCAGTTAGCATATTAATATATGTACAATAGATATAACATATCGTGTCATCTTTTGTTGCAGCTTGCCAGCTTGTACTAGCTTTCTTCGGACTTTGTATGTTAGTTATTAAAAACTAAATTTGCGTTGTGTATTGTGTTTGTTGACGTTATAATTTTGACAATTCAAAAAATAATAATGTCTTCGAAATGGTCTGGGGCGCAAAATCGTAAAAGAAAAATGGTAGCTCTGAAAGAAGTTGAAAAAAGTTCGGCATTTATGTCAAAGTTTGTAAAAATTTCGACGTCTTCGTCTTCGAATGAACCACAAATAAATTTTAGTGAAAGCGAAAGTGAAGTCAGTGAAGTGTTTGAAGAATTTAAGGGCGGTGAAGAATGTGTAATGGTGCAGGTGCTTAAAGACGACAATGAGAACGTTGGTTGTGCTAAATATCCTAAAATTGAAGCTGAAATGGAAACTGAAACTACGAAAAATAATGATAAAATAACCAAAGGAAATGAAAATGATAATACACCGATGTTATGACTATTCAGATATAGGAAATTGGCCAAGATTTTTAACTGTTTCAGCTCGAGATGAAATAGTTATACAAATACAAAGGGCTGCGTATATATCGAATATTTGGAGTCATGCTGATGAAAAAGTGCCCACTGCAATGATTCCAGAGGAAAACGGTTGGCAGTTGATCGATGGCCGATATGATTTCAGTTGGTACGAAGACGATCAGCTACCTAATTTCATTTCTGACGTTTTGATTCAACCGGATGATACACCTGCAGGTAATTTTTGCCAGTCGACTCGCAAATGTGATTCAAAACCTTACTTATTAATGTAATGTATTGCTTAACGCTGAATTTTTTATTTGCACACACATTCGGAATCAACCACCACTGATGACGCCGAAGAATATGGTGCAATCGCGTTTTATTCTGATGAAGATAGTGGCGAAGAACACGACGACGGCAATAATTCTGGCGATTAGATGTTTTTTTTTTTCAGTGAATCAATGATTCTTTTTTTTCTGTTGTAAAGTAATTAAAATTATTTTTTTCTTGTATAAAATAACTGATATCTATATAATAACTGATATATAACAATTACAATTATTAAGAAATAATTAAAATTATTTTTTTATATAAAATAAATGATATGTATTGAGAAAAGGCGTACTAATGCGCGCAGTTACCGTTCTCACATCTATCGACTGCTGACTGACGTGGTCCTATCATAAATGAGTCTGACTGTCTCCTTTAATAACTTTATAGTTTCAATTAATGTTTTGGAGAATTTCAGCTTTGAGAAATCACTTTGACACACGTAATTTTTTTGACAGGTATGAAGTAGCGCTGACGCCACGTGTCGCTATATTTTGCTGTCTGACTGAATATCTTGAATTACAAAAAAATATATAAAAAAATGGTTTTAATTTTTATTGCTAAATTATTGTTATTGTTCAATAAATCGAAAATGGTTACAAATAGCCATAGGGATGTACGTACAAAAATGTCCGTTTTTTAATTCTACATCACATCGACCAAAAAATATACAGGGTGTTCTATTTGAAAAATTGAGAAAATTCAGTTCAAATAGTTGTAAATTTAAAAATTATTTTTTGGCCACCCCCCATATACCTTTAGGAAGTGAAAATGGCTGAATGTCATCACACAGATGTCTTATAGCTGGTACTACCTTTTTTTTCTTAAAATCGATATTAATACAGGAGTGGAAGGAGGCCACAAAGATGTTTCAAAAAGTGTCCTGATATACATGGCATTCCATTTAAAAAATATATTAGTTGACCCTGTAGAATCGTCTTGGCTCATCATCCTGTATATTCGAAAATAATTTCCAGTTATAGACTTTTTGTCCAGTTTATTTGTGTTTTTAAACCAAGTTTCTAGCTATCATAGAACTCGACATATCTTAATTTACATTTATTAGATATATTTGATATTTTATATATTTTAAATCTCTTGTAGGAGCACATTAAAGTACATGAAAAACTAGGCATAAAGGCAAAATATGCATGTAGTCGATGTGATAAATCATACACTTCTATGTTAAATTTAAAAATCCATTTGTACAATCATACTGGAGTTAAACCATTTAGATGTTCAACCTGTTTTAAAGGATTTACAAAAAAAAGTACTTTGATTGCACATTTAACAATACACACAGGTAACAGAAATTTTCTCTGCAACGAATGTGGAAAAAGGTTTACATCTACTGTACTATTAAATAGGCACACACTGGTACATACAGGTAAATTATGGATATTATTATTATTATCGTTCATTTTCTTTTAAACAGAGTTGAATTAGCATAAGTTTACTGCATATCTAAACTCATGTTAATGAATAATGTACACTATATCCTGTAGTCTGTGTGCATGGTCTACTGGTGCTGGTAATCCCCCCTGGCCTCTGTCATTAAGCATCTAGTCATAACTCACTAGTGATGGGACTCGAAGTGACTTTTTTTCACTCGAATAACTCGGTAGGTTTCCGAATTTACTCGAGTTGAAACTCGAGTCGAGTTGAACTCGGTTTCATTGTTATAAAACTCGAGTCAAAAGTTAGGTCGAGTAAAACTCAAAAAATCGACTCGACTATTGACTCGAGTCGCTTTTTGGCTCGAGTAGATTTTTGAATGGAGTCGATTTTTGAATCAAGTCGTTTTTTGACTCGAATCGCCTTTAGACTCGAGTCGCTTTTTGACTCGAGTCAAGTTTCTTTAATTTAATTGTTTATGGTTTTATTAATATTTTCAAATATTCTTTAGTGCCAGTGTGATTTGTTTATATAATATAAATATGAAAGATTATTTACATGAAGGTACTGAAGGCACTAATCTTGTAAAAGTAATAAAGATGAAAACATGTAACCATGAATGAAATCACTAATCAATTACTATATCATCGGGTCATCGGGATCGGGAATTCGCCTCCAGGTTTGTTGTTTCATGTTTGTAGGTCCGATTGTATAATTATTAATTAAAAGGTTTGTTCGTAGAGCAGTTTCCAACCGTTTGAAACTATCAGAAGCATGCGCACATTGTTGTAGAGATGCGCTTGTTCAATCACAACGTTTGTTATTGCAGAGCTCTCTTAATACTCTCATCTCTATAGTCAGAAAACTATCACAAATCGCCTCTACGTACAAACCTACAATTGTTACATACGACGTTATTACGACATATTAGAAAATTAGAAATTAGAACTTACAATTCTTTAAACTCAAGACTCACACGACTGCAGCAATCAAACTGGCACATTCATGTTCATAAAGATTTGTTTTTCGATTCAATTAGTTCGAAATAAATAAAAAACCGTAATCGGTGTGTATTAAATATTAAATACTGTATGTATTTAATATTTTGTGCTAAACAAGAGTTTAATTTAATGTTAATTTAATATATAAAAAAAAAATTATGTTGGTTTTCTTTAAATGTCATTTTATATACAATGTTAATTAAATATTTAATTTTGTATTTGAAATGTGTTGATTTGCCGGAAAAATAATATTTGACCTGGGTCCATTTATTATTTTGTATTTCAATTATTTTGATTTATGTTTATCCTTTCGATTTTTTAAACTTATGTTGGAATTAGATGGTAGTGTTTTAAATGCTGAAAGATTACCAAAAAGAAAAAACCTAAATACACTTTAAAAACTTACCGTTTAGCAAACCACTGGATCATCTTCAACTACTTACTGTATAGTTCGCCTCGAGTTTGATTTCGACTCTGCCCTGACTCTAGACTGTAGTCAAACTCAACTCGATTTAAAACTTAAATCATATTAACTAACTGATTCGAGTAGCAATAACTCGACTCGAGCAACAACTTTACTCGAATTGCAACTCGACTCGAGTTAAAACTTGATTCGAGTAGCAATAACCCGAGTCGAGTAACAACTTTACTCGAATTGCAATTCGACTCAAGTTAAAACTTGATTCGAGTAGCAATAACCCGAGTCGAGTAACAACTTTACTCGAATTGAACAGCCATATGACTCGAGTCACTCGAATCGGATTTTTACTCGAGTCACTCGAGTATTTTCACATTCGAGTCCCATCACTATAAGTCACACGTGTTAACTTTATAGTTCGGAGAATTAAGTTAATAATTTAACAAAATTGTGCAAAGGTATAAAAGCATGAAACTTGGTAAGAGTGTTATTTATAGCTAATTAGTAATTTTAAGAATTGTTGGTTTCGCCGAATTGCACTTTGAACCGCCATATTGGAAAATGTTTTCATCCTGTAACTTCTGAGTGGATGATCCGAGTTCAATTTTTATTTGTTTTGTTTTAATGCTCTTTTAAAGACAACATTTTTTAGTAATTACAAATTTTTCTCTAAACCTTAGGGATCTGCACCATTTTGAAAAAACCCAGTTTTAAAAATGGAATTCTCCGTTCAGTATGTTGTCCAGCAAGTTACTTTACCTCTTCTTGAGAATTTTGAAGTAGTATCACAGCCCGTTAGGGAGTGGAAAGCTGGTAGAGCTTTGCTTTGCATCTTTCTCTTCCCAATGCTTCTGCCATTTTACTTATGTTAAAGATGCAAAAGGTTTTCCCTGTGCTAAATTCAAACCATAGATAATATTTTAGGACAATTGAGTATGTAGTGACAAAGTCGCAACATCCTTAACTGCACTTCTTAGGAATAATCTTTTCTGCTCTTCTGCGACACCAAACTAACTTTATTTTTTGGAAAATTGTGGGAAACCCTTATGGATTAGAAAAATCATTTTCTTGCAAAGATGTTTTACCGTGATGAAAATTTTCAAACAAAGAAAAAATCGTTCGACTGAAAGCTGCATATAATCCATTCTAGGATACCGCTACAGGGTTCACTCGTGAAGCTGACATTAAACTTTCTAATAAGAGCATGCTTTTCTTAAATATTTTATATTTCAGTACCGAAAAATTGCTCAAAATATACTCTATTTTCAATCCTAAAATATAGTCCTCTTATACAAAACAAGAAATAGCCTTCTTTTGAAAACACAACTGCAATCAAATGGTGCGATAGACTGCACACTATAATATAAATGTTTTGCTAGACCACTGACAGAGCTGTCAGTATTTGAAATAAAAGTGCTTTAGAAAGTATTTCAATTACTTTTAAGTATTTCAAATACTTTATTTCAATTACATTTTGAGATGGTCTCAAAGTATTTGGTACTTCAAATACTTTTTCATAATATTTGGATTTGATATTTGATTTTAAATTTTTTCAGTATTTGAAATACTTTGGAGATATTTCAATTACTGGAATGTATTTGAAATACTGCAGAAGTATTTCAAATACTCAAAAGTATTTGAAGCACTTTTACGAATATTTCAATTACTGAAAATCGATTATTTGAAATACCTACATAATTTATTTCGTTCAAATACATATTTCTTTTCTAAGTGATTTTAAATTTTGAATTTTGAAAATTTAGTTTTAATTAAAGCGAATTCAGACAGAATACTATAGAATAATAAAATGTAATATAAAAATTAATATAATACTATTTTTCTACAGTTACCAATTAAGATTTAGTTTATCGCTACTCTGTGTTGCTCCTATTTTTTGTACTTGTTAATTTATTTAGTTACATATTTAAGTAAATATACTTGTAGCGATTTCGTTATTTATTTCTTCATCTCAAGTCCCAACACACCCTTTATATACAATGTATGGAAAAAGAAAACCAACAAATTGGATGAACTGCTACTATTTATTGATAGAGGGGCCCTAAATGTACTTATAGTTATAGGGCATATTTTAACTGCATGTAAAAAATTATTTAAGCTATTTTTTTATAAACGTTTCAATAATTAGATTTAGCTGTCAGTTTTTTAATAAAAAAATTTGTCATTGTCCTGTTTCCAGGTTGTCCACAATTACTAGTAAATGTGATACATAATAATAATTATTATTATTATTAATAATAATAATGTCTTGAATAAGTATTTGAAATACTTGTAGAAAGTATTTCAATTACTTCCACTATTTCAAATACTTTAAGTATTTCAATTACTTCCAGCAGGTGGTATTTCAAATATTTCTAGAAAGGGCTTCAAATACTTCAATTACTTTACAGTATTTGAAATATTTTGGATGGTATTTGAAGTACTTTATTTGAATTTTCAATTACTTTCAAAAAGTATTTGTTATTTGAAATACATTTGTGGGCACGATTACTCGGTACTTGAAATTGCAAATACTGTTATGCAGTATTTGGTATTTGGTATTTCAAATACTTTCACTTAGTGCTTTTGACAGCTCTGACCACTGATTATAATAGCAAACATAGTATTGGAACTAAATTGACCAAGACAGAAAGTGATTTAGATTTTATAGAAAGTACATTTTAGGACATAAACCTTTCAAATGTGACATTTGTTCCGGAAGGTTCATATCTACAGGAGATTTAAATATTCACTTACGAAGTCACACAGGAGAAAAACCATATTTATGCTCAACTTGTGGGAAGTCATTTAGCCGAAATATACATCTTACCGTTCACCGAAGAATACATACAGGTAAATTTATTTAATTTTTTATATTGAAATAAAAAGTATAAGTTTAAAATCGTCAGTGTAATATTACCAAATGAGATAATTTATGTATGTTTCAATTGGGCCGGTAGCCGAGCTAGGTAGAGCAGTGTGCCAGAGCGTTAAGTGATCAATGTAGTTGATTTATTGCCTATCGAAGGGATTGGTTGTGTGTATCTGCGTTTTTTCAACTGTGTAACCTCTGACCATGCAGCTTCGGCTTTGGTTCGGGGGGTTATCTATTTATTTGGTGTGATGTATTTATGGTTCCTGTAGTCCTTATCTAACTTTTCAGATTAGAAGAAACATTAAAATTTTTTTTACTTTAATTTTTGAAACAAAAGACGCTTCATCGTCCAACCGTTAAAGCACCTTATGAGTTTTGCAACAATTTTATATAATGTTAAACAAGAATAAAACGTTCAGATCACTTTAAACTGTTGGACGGTAATGTAGTACTTATGTAAACACAGACATGCCTAACCTGAAAATGTTGCCGAACCCTCACTTTGTCATGGGTTGGAGTCATTAGGGATCTTTAATGTGCTCAAAATAAGTGGTTATCTCCTGTAACTTACTTTCATAGTGCTCTTTGCAATAGGCTTGTCCTTTTGTGAAGTATTTCTATTTTTTTTATTGATACAAAATACAATTTTTCTTTGTAGCTTTTTAAAAGAAAGTTACTTTTAGATAGAGATCATTATAGTTTGAGCTAATAAATTTGCATTTTATTAAAAAAAAGGACAATGGTTTACATTTTTGGTCATTTTCAGTAAAAAAAAAAAAGACATTTACAATCTTATGACGAAGATGTATTAAAAATGTCTTTTAAAATAGACAGTAAATTATTATATTTTTTAAGTAATTGCATCCTAGTTTTAGTATGTTTTAGTGTATGAGTTGGTAGTTTGATATGTTATAATTTATTTACATATTTATTTTATTTTTTTTAGGCGAGAAACCTTACAATTGTGGAACTTGTGGTCGCAGTTTTACTCAGTCAGGTGATTTACAAGCTCATGCGCGCATTCACACAGGAGAGAAACCATATACATGCACAGTTTGCAAAAAAAAAATTCAGTCAGTCTAGTACCTTATCAACACACATGAAAACACATTCTGGGCAGGTGTTCAACTGTGAGGTGTGTTTAAAAAAGTTCACTTTATTTCGCAGTCTATCCAAACATTTGCTCTCTCACCAAAAGGACTGAAAGTTTTGACCAGCTTGATAGAATGCTGTATTTATGCCTACATAATATCTCGAAAAAAAATAAAGATGATATATAATATTAACAACTTGCGTTAGTAAATTGTTTCATTTTCGATTTTGTCTTTATATGAGAATCATTCTATTTATGATTATAAAATAAAATGAGAGTATGAAAAACAAAGACGGATCCAGGAGATCCCTAAGGTAGGGGGCATTGACACAAATATTGAAAAATACTTAATAATAAATAGTGGCTAATGGAAAAATACATACATTTTAAGAACTTTTTTTTTATGGTAATTTTAAACCTCAACATCAAACAAATTAAACATCGGTAACTCTTGCAAGGTGCATAATGAAAATGAAATCATGACCGTTGATAAAAATTAAAAAGGTTCTTCGAAATTAAAAACTAATTTATGCTGAATTAAAAAATCTATGTAAATCGTTACATTTTCGAAAAATAATGTCATTAGTAATGAGTAAAGCTGGCCGAGGTGGCTGGAGTACAGCCACGGTCTTGCGCTGGCGTCACACGTGCCGATTTAGAAGTGATTTACGCTGCAGTCTTATTTGAAAGGTTAATGCCAGGGGTTGTACCTATAAATTATAACATAATGTCAAACGCGCCAAAGGGTAAAAAACGACCGTACGCGGACACAGTGAATAAATTTATCGGTGAATTTTCGGATTTATTCTGACGGATGCAAAATAATTTGTAAAGTTTGCAATCAAGACTTAATGTGCTGGCACAAAACAGATTGTCGTCGTCATATCAATACCGTGCAACATCAAAAAAAAAAATGGCATGCCTTTGACAACTCAGTTTATGTTTGATTTATTGTTAATGTTAATAGCCTGTAATGTTCCGCTACACATACTGGATAAACAACCATTTCGGGAGTTTTGGAATAAATACACTCCCCAGGTGAACTTACCAAGTCGTACATCGTTATGTAGATATATTACAGCTGTTCGTGAAGACAATGTAAATAGGATTAAATGTGTATTAAAAAATACACGGCTCTGGTTGTGTATTGACGAGACGCCAGATTGTAAAAAAAATTCTATTTTAAATATTATAGTACGTGTACTGGACCCTCTTAAACCAACATTTCCACTTTTACTAGCTAATAAAAGACTAACTGCGTGTACTGGCGAAATAATTACGCGTGTGGTGTTGGAGACATTCGAAAAATTTGAACTTTCAAGTCAAGTATTGATGTTTGTGACTGATGGTGCCGCGACAATGCGCGTGGTAGGCCGTTCTCCTCGAAGAGACAATTGTAGGTTTTTACATGTTACGTGTAAAGTGCATGCGTTACATCTTGTGGCAGAAACGATTCGAAAATGTTTTCCAGAGGTAGATCCATTAATAGCAAATACAAAAAAAGTTTTTCTCAAATCTCCTAAACGGCTTCTAGCATTTCACAGACAGTGTCCTGGTATCCCTGAACCACCAGAGTCGATTCTTACACGTTGGGGAACATGGTTGAGAGCGACTTTTTATTATGCTGAATATTTTCAACAAATAAAAGCTGTGATACTACAGTTCAACCCTAACGAGGCTGCAGCTATTAGGGAAAGACAGACAAGCTTTCAAGACGTTTCCCTTGAAACAGATTTAAAAACTGTTAATAACAATTATAGAGAACTACACGATGCAATAGAAAAATTGCAAAATAGTTCGTTGTCGTTAGTGAAATCGTTGCAAATAGTGGACGACGTAAATACACAGCTACAGGCTATAAATGACGCAAAAAATAATCGCGTTAGTGAAAAATTCGAGAGTGTATTACAGAAAGATCCTGATTTTAGCAAATTAAGACAAATTTGTGATGGAGCATCTACAACTTCGTTAAGTAAGTTCACAGATTGTTTTACTTATGCCTGTATTACATCCGTAGATGTCGAACGGTCATTTTCAAAATACAAACATATTTTTTCACCAAAGCGAACATCGCTGACGGAGACAGCTGTAGAAATATACCTGATGCTATTATACTATAGATCTTCCCCACTTTGTGATGACGACAACCAAACTACTTCATAAATCTGCTTAAAAGGGTGAGTTTTATACAAATTTTTATAAAATGTAACATTATTGTTAAAATTTATTTCCATTTATTGTACTTATTCAAGTATTATGATATGATGTAAACATATGAGTCATATGACGGCTTTGTCGGCCAGGTGACCTCGGCCAGCTTTAGTAATGAGTAAATATGCTTATATTTTGGCGTCATGCAATCTTTTATAGTTCTTGTGAATAGTTTTTAAAGCTGTTTCAACGGAACTATTTTCGAATTTTGGCTGGCTTTCCTTAATAGCTGCAGCCTTGTAAGGATTTAACAGCTTTTATTTGTTGTAAATATTGTAATTGAATATTGTAAATATTCAGCAGAATGTAAGAATCAGCTGTGGTAGTTCAGGAATACTGGGATACTTGCTGTGAAATGTGCGAAAATGTTTAGGAGATTTTAGAAACACTTTTTTCTACTTGCTATTAATGCATCTACCTCTGGAAAACCTTGTCGAATAGTTTCTGCCACAGGATGTAATGCATGCACTTTACACGTAACATGTACCAACTTACAACTGTATTCTTGAAGAGAACGGCCTACCAAACGCATTGTCGCGGCACCGTCGGTCAGAAACATCAACACTTGCCTTGTTGACAGGTCAAATTTTTCTAATGTCTCCAGCATCACCCGCATAAATGTTTTGTCAGTACATTCAGTTAGTCTTATGCTAGTTAGTAGCAGTGGAAATGTCGGTTTAAGAGGGTCCAGTACATGTACTATAACATTTACAATAGATTTTTTTTTTACAATCTATTGTCTCGTCAACACAACCACATTTGTATTTTTTAATACACATTTGATCTTATTTACAATGTCTTCGCGTACAATTGATACATAGTTATGCAACGTTGCACGACTTGGTAACGTCACCTGGGGTTGTATTTATTCCAGAACTCCTGAAATGGTTGTTTATCGAATATGTAAAGTGAAACGTCAGGCAATCAGCATTAACAGTAAATCGAACATAAACTGTGTTGTCGAAGGTACGCCATTTTTTTTTTTAACTTTATGGTGCACAGGATTTACGTGGTGTCTACAGTAATATTTGTCCCAGCACTCCAGGTCTGTCTCGCACACTTTACAAATTATTGTAGCACCATTATAGAATAAATTCAAGAATTCACCAATAAATTTATTCACTTTGTCAGCATATGACCGGTTTTTACTCTTGCACACATCTGTCATACTTTATTATTAAATTAATTTCAACAATAAAATACAACAAATACAATTGTCAACAATACTACAACATACAATACAACAGAGAGGAATAAATTAACATGCAAACACCACATAACAATGGACTAAAATGGGCAGCAATAGAGTCTCGTAGTTTGCTTCGGTATTTGGTATTTGTCCGCCAGTCGTTCCCCGAAACACCTGACGTTGCGCCTTTGAACCATATTCAAAAGGATTTTTTTTACTGGTCACGGAGGCAAGGTAATTGCACCCATTACCCCCCTTGGGTCCGTGCTTGATGGGAAAAAGAGTGTTGATCGATTATTTTCTCAAAAATGCTCTATTTATTTTTTTTATATCCTCTTGTGTTATTTTGTTCTCACAGCTACATACCTTTGAATTGTCATACTTTATTAATGCTAAATTATCTGTTATTAAGTTAAACAGAAATGTGCTTTAAAAATGGTATCGTAGTGCTGATCACAATGTTCCATGAAACTGCACAATACTCTACCGTTTGCAATTATATTCTAACAGTAACTACCATCAGTGGAATGCAGTATTACAGTTATGCAAAAGATAGTGGGATAAACCATCATTTAATATCTAAACTATTAAGAAGAATTGACACAGAATGGATGAAAAAATTGCGTTGAGTGCTCAAGCCAGGCTCCACAGTCCACATTTTTGGAATGCCTGCTTTTATGGCTATACGTTTGGATGACCATAAGTCCATATCTTGTAATCTTTCACGAATTCAAACATCTGCATATGAGTCATTTTTATTTCAGAGTACTGACAATTAAAGACTATTTGCATGCAAATGGTCAAACTGACGGCAACTTTTAGGGAATTTAAGCATATACGTCGCCCTCTGGTGGCTAAAAATCTTTGTTTAAATTTGATTATGTTTGTATATACTGAATTCAAAAAGTGTAGTCAGTAGATCCAGTGAGTGCTGAGTCTACTGTTCATGTCTTATAGGCGGCAAAACCATATAATCTTAAAAATGAGTCTGTGGTAGAACATAGTCAACAATGGCGCCGCTAACTTCAATATACCTGCTATAACCTTTGATAACAGTGCCGTTCATTTTTTGCTCTAATGACTACACTTTTTGGATTCAGTATAGTCTGTTTTGCTACCGGTTTTTTTTATTTTATTCAACAAGGAAAAATATGGATAGGGCAATCCACTATCGCTATTTTGCTAAGAAAGGCGCGGGTTTTGTTTATATCATCAACAGCAGTGGTCTCGTGGAGAAAATAGATAAGAGGACTATAATATAAAAGATAATAGTAAGAAAATTTTAGGTTAAGTACTTCCACAAGTTGGCAAAAAATAGTACAAAATAGGAGTTACACTGATTGATTTTACTTATTAGCTTTCGATTAATGTAATAATATATATTTTTTTACCCAAGACTTTGAAATAACCCACAAAAGCACTTAAAACGAATGTAAACAAACCAACAATCAGCTGATCATTACTGTCTGATCGTAGCACTGCCTTATGCGCTGTGGTGATTTTAGTCCCCAATACAAAAAAAGTGTTAGTAAAATTAATTATACGACATTTTAAAACACAAATTATGGTAGATCCACTAAAACAACTACTTCGTTCTAGCTAATACTAAAAAAAAATTGGATTAAATAGTAAAATTCATGTAGTACATACCTTTAGCTTGAAATTAAAGAAGTCACGTGATTCTTGTACAGTGTGGTCATTTTATCTTGATAACATTTCGATCTGATATCTTTTATTTTTAAAATTATTAATATGAACTAAAAACCAAATTACAGTGTCTGTTACTAAGTTTTTTTTGTCACCAGAAAAAACAAAAGACTGTCAATAGAAAAAGACATATTACCTAACTTGTATTTTTTACATGAATATTTTGGTTGGATAGCATATTTCATTATTATTTCAGTGATACAGCACACTTTATACTTTGATCCAGTAGTGTCTGATTTATTCGCAAAAATGTAAAATATTTATTGCATGATGTAGTGTAATGGAAATAAAATAATAATCAACTTGAATGAAATAACTACATAAAACACAATAAACTGCGTCACACTGACGTGCTTAATATTGTTTATTTATTTGTCAAAAATTAGTACCATTTTGTTTCCACGGCACACTTCTTTTATCATGCAATAAAATATTTTACATTTTTGCGAGTAAATCGGAAACTACTGGATCAAAGTATAAAGTGTGCTATATCAGTGAAATCAGAATGAAATATGCTATCCAGCCAATTAAAAATATACAGGATGTTCCATTTAAAAAAATACAAGTTAGGTATACATCTTTTTCTATTGACAATCTTTTGTTTTTTTCTGATGACAAACAAAAATATTTAATAATGGACCCTCTAATTTGGTTTTTGGTTCATATTAATCATTTTTAAAACAAGGGTCATATCAGATCGAAATGTTATCAAGATAAAGAAAGGGCCAAGGAGATGAAAGAAGGAAGATATTCAACTGATGTAAACATTTCTTATATTCCATAGGCAGTGCTGTAGATACTTATTAAATATAAAATACTTTAACTTTCGCAATTCTTATATAATACTGAACATATATTTATTGTCTATCAGATGATCCTTAAATAATGTCCAAACACATTTTTCAAATTTTAGAATGTTTAAAAAAAATCTAATTTTAAAAAATTTTACATTCTCAAAAAAAATTCAAATGTGAAAATATTTATACAATTACTGAAGCATAACATTCAAATGATTATTTTCTAATATTGTAAAAGTGTATATAATATACGCATAACGTTAATTAAATATATTAAAATAATTATATTATGTTATTTATTATAAATTTGTGATGATAATAATAATAATAATGTTTATTATTCCAATGCATAATATTAATAGCGTGTACACACATTATAGGTATTCACGGTTCTGTCCAACACGATGTGCTGTTCTGGCACATTTCTTACCTGACTTTGATAATGAAATCAAAGAACGATTTGTTACTTATAAGTAACTTTTTTTTGTATAAATACAAAAAAAGTTACTTTTTCAGATAATGGTATATAATTTATTGTATAAATTAAAATTATGCCATCTGGATAATAAATATTTGTTGTTTGTATCACCTTGAAAATTTCGAAACAAATTCTTAGCTAATATTGATTAAAATTATAAAATTTATTTATGTCATAATATCTATTAGTAATTTATTCCTCGTAAATAAATAGAATGAGAAAAAGACGAAAATAATCAAATATTCAAAATATAGTAATACTAATGGAAAACTTAGTTTTCTAGTACCTATCTATTTAATATAATTGCGCCATTCTTGACTTACGCCACTGTTTTTTGTAAGTGTTGAAGTGAGGCGACCCTTCGTCTCCAAAGTCCAATATGAACTAAGACACCTCGACGGAGTATTCCTTGCGTGCGTGTTTTCAATTACATTACGTATTTGACTGATTGTATTTCATGTACCAGCATAAGATATTTTTCAGTGATTTCAAATGTAAGTCAAGTAGGTACATTCCGACCCTAATGTAAATGAACAGCATGTATTCTTCTTGAATGAACAGTACCATTTTTCTTTCGCTTTGACAGGCAGTATGTATGTACATAAAGTTTATTTCAAACTTATTTGCAACAAAATACGTCGGCTTCTTTGGTCACTTTACCGCCATGCAGTGGCGGTCGGTCCATGGAAGCAAGGGAAGCAGTGCTTCCCCTGGGATTATTTAAAAAAACACATAATTAGAACCTAATTATTATTTATCACATATATTAATCATTAAAATTTACTTTTACCCAATTTCAATAGACACGGCCCTGCTTTTCAATAGCTGAGATAATGTTGCATGATAAAACCGTAACGATGACGCACTCGATTAATCGAGCCAACACGAACTCGCGCGACTTCGATATATGTAAGCAACTTCTTGAAATGCATCCCATCCCCACTTCATAATCTTGATATCTGAGCTGTATAGCACCGTAATACGTTTTGTTTTATAGATTTTAATCTCGATTTTAATATCGACTTTAATATTATACTTAATATTAATCTTCCTAGTATTATTCTCAGCTTTTGTGCTATATTTGTAAAAAATTTTTTGGTGTTTCTAAACCTGTGGTGCGACGACAAGTGATTTTTAAAACGTTGAATATTAGTGCGCGTGTAAGCAGTTTTAGAATTGCTTATTAAATTTGAAAGCTGGTCCTAGCACTATGGAAAATATTATTTGCGTTTGTGTGGTGTACAATTTGTTGAAAAGGGGATTTTCAACATATTCGTTTCAAGATAAACTGGATATCATTAGAAACGGGAGACCAACACCTGATTAGAAACTCTTAAAAACGAAAGTTAAATCATGCTATAGGTACTTTAATATTGAAGTGTACAGTGCTAATCAGTGGTTAAGGGGGTTGTGAAAATTTGTGTAAATTGTTTTATTGGCCATGAGTACTTTTCACAAATGAAAAATGAAAAAGGTGTTTGGAATAAAAATGGCTTTTCAGATTTAAACAACATTCACAAACTGATAAAAAAGGTATGATAAGTGTGAAACTCCGCTCGGTGCTAAAAGAATAAACATTTGGAAAATCACGAATTGAGCATTCATTAGATCAGCAGTTGAAAGAAAGTGACCGTAAGCATAACGAACTTATAAAAAAAAAATCGAGAAGTGTTAAAAAAGACTTATTGACATTGTTTGTTTTCTCGGCGAAAATTAACTTAGTTTTAGAGGTCATACTGAATCTCGGAGCGTTGCTAACAGGGGCAATTTTATCAATTTAGTTGATTTATTAGCAAAATACGATACAATTTTAAATAACCATCTGGAACACTCCACGATATTTCGCGGTACATCAAATCATATTCAAAATGATTCAGTCGATAAGCAATATTGTTTTAGAAAAGATCAAGCAAGAAATAAAAAAGCTCCTTTAGACGAAACAACCGATATTACGAATATTATTCAGTTGTCAATCGCAATACGCTACATACATCCAAATGGGAAAGTCCAAGAGCGCTTTTTAGGATTTTTAGACGTAACAACGGAAAGAACGGCGGCAGCTTTATATACTATAGTTTGTCAGATAGTCGATGATCTACAGTGTGGTGCTAAACTTATCGCCCAAGGTTATGATGGGGCCGCTGTAATGGCTGGTGAATTGGGGAGCCTGTAGGCCAAAGTAAAAGAGACTTTTCAGAATGCAATATTTGTACATTGTTTTGCGCATCGATTAAATTTAGTTCTTGCTCAATCTGCAGCGTGTCTTACAGAGTGCAAAGTATTTTTTTGCAATATTAGTGGAATGGCTGCCTTTTTTCAAAATCATCAAAACGGCCATGAGCTTTAGATTTGAAAGTACAGAAGAGACTACCCAGAGTTGCTCCAACAAGATGGAATTACAATGGGAGGCTAGTACAAACTGTATCTGAATATCGACAGCCTCTAATTGATTTATTTGAAAATATTTTACAAAGCAAAGATGATTGGGACACTGAGACTTTGAATGGATCCAGAGGTTACTTAGATTCATTGAAAAGAGACTTGATTTTAATTTTTTGTTAAATATTTTCTCCGAAATATTCCCATTTACTAACAATTTATTCAATATTTTGCAAACTAAATCAAATGACATTGGATTTTGTGTAAAGAAAATTGAAGAATTCAAGAATTTGATTTGTAACAAAAAGAAATCAATTTGAAAAGTTCTGGGAGAAAACTAGTAATGACAATTTAGAACCGCAAAGAAAAAGAATAAGACCTGAATTTATAGTGGATCATAGAACTTCTTATCGAAGACATTTTATCGAAATTTTGGACAATGTCACTAGGCAACTAAATAATAGATTTAAAAATTTTAGTGATATACAATTTTTAGAATTGTGTAATTTTAATGAATTTAAAAATAAACAGTTTCCACAAAACGCACTTCAGTCATTGAGTGATTACTACGGAAATTTTTTTGATATAATTGGGTTACGATCGGAACTTTCAGTTATTTATGCTACAGAAGATATTAGTCAGAAACATAACGCCAACTGATTATCTTTATAAAAGAAAATAGTTTGGATCAGGCCTACTCTGAAGTGTTGAAATTGTGTGAATTAGTATGACGATACCTGCAACTAGTGCTTCGGTTGAACGCAGTTTTTCGACTAAAAAAGAATAAAAACTTTTTCAAGAAATTCAACCAGTGAAGAGTGGCTTTCAAAATTGTCCTTGTTGACAATAGAAAGTGACTTTGTGAAGGAGATGTCCCAAAATTCTAACTTTTACGACGAAGTTATTTCCGACATCGCAAAAAAGGAGAGGCGGATTAAACTACATTATAAATAGGTAGGTATGTGCATGTTAACTACTTAACTAGCCGGCTCAATTTATAGTTGGCTAGAGAGTGCACGATGGCTAGTGTGACTGAACAAACTCTCTATTTCGCTGCGGGTTCAATCCCCGCCACCGGCGCTGGCAATGTCGGTGGGTATGGTTGTGTGTCTGCGTTTTTTTCATAAGTGTAATTCTCATCCGTGCAGCTTCGGCTTTGGAATCGGGGGTTGTCTAATTTTTGTGGTGTTTTTATGTTTTATGTTTATTGAGGAGTGGCGGTCCTACAACTGTAATTTTTTTCTAGATATCATAACTGCAGTTTTCGACATTTGCTTTAAAATGAGTATACGAGAGCCACGCCCCTTTTCTTAAAAAAATTTTTGCCTCGCTTCGCTCGGAGCTTCGCACTACCCATCACCCTATATCACAAACTGCTTCCCCTGTATCAAAACTCACCGCACGCCCCTGGCCGCCATCAAAAAATACGGTTTTTATGTTGCAAATAAATTTAAAATAAATTATACCTACATGCTCTATTGCGTTTTACATATTTAATGGCGTTTAGACAAACAATATGACTAAAGCTGCCTCAGACAACATCATTTTTTAACAAAAACGTGCACGTTCTCCATTATATTTATTTGTTCATATATAAAATGTACAACGCCATCTAAACGGCCATATGACAGATAATTTAATGTGGTTTTCCGTACGTTTCGTGAATATGTAAAGTAACCTTCGATCATATATAACTAGATACGGTTCTTTTACTAAATGATGAAGTCTACACTGTGGAAATATAACACCAGTTCATGATTGGTTATAAATATAGATCTGCGTCTGACATGACGTCACATCATTTTGGAGCATAAACAATGAATAAAATAACAGCATAACCTGTAATGAACAGTTGCCAATAAGTTGTCGGATATTAAAAAAAAATTGTTATGAACAAATTGTGCTATGAAGCATTGTTCTATAATGTGGACGATTTATTTAATGTATGCTGGATTTACTTTTAAAATATCTCAAATATGTAGTATTTATATTGCTGTTAATTTGACAATTTGCATAATAATATGTTACAATAGGCATTTATCGTTTATATACTGACGAGAACATCAAAAGTTCGAAACAGGTCTATGTCTAGTGAGGAATTGACAAATGATCAGCTACCAAACAAGATTTGCAGGTTTAATTCAATGCAGATCACGGCTTTTGTCGGCTAAGTAGTTGTTTCCTGCAAATATTATTCAGTATATAGGTTAGCCCACCAGGGTTAAAGGTCGAAGCTTTTGGTACCTGCTTTGCAGGTCGCTATCAGTCACTAAGACATCAGTGATGTCTAACCGGTAGTAGCACTGACCACCAGAGGGATCCACATCACTCACTATGTCTGTTTTGCTTAGTCTGCTATAGGCTAGCCTGGTTTGCTATTATTATTTGTCTTTTCCATTACTTATGGCATACTAACAAGAACATAAAAGTTCGAAACCGGTCTATATCTAGTGAGGAATTGACAAATGATCTTAGCTACCAAACAAGACTTGCATGTTTAATTCAATGCAGGTCGGGGCTTTTGTCCGCTGAGTAGTTGTTTCCTGCAAATTTTATTCAATAACTCAACATGTTTGTTAACTTGAGAACAATGTATTTTAATAGTAACAAAGTAGGTAAAACGTTACAGAATGACGACAAAAACAAAACCGTACAGTGCATGAACATAAAGCGATTTGTGGCGACATAAATGTAAATTATGTTATGTTATGCCGAATTTCATCCCCACCCCACGACCCTCAAGATAATGGGATTGTCGCGAAAACGCGCAAATTTAACATATCTATTATGTCATGTCAGCTTCGGCTGAGGTAGGGTTATTCGCATATTTGCAATTCATTACCGGTTTTAAGGTCAACGGAGATTGTAAAATTTATTTCCCCTACATTGATTTCAACATCCAAATCTCGCGTTCCTATCGTAAGCTGAGTTGCGAGTTCAGCAAAATTTTGTTCCTCACATCTCTTGTAATCACTCACTTCGTCCTAATTGGCGGTTAGGTTTATTATATGTTACAATATTACACGCCATAAACAACTCACATAATTGGCATAAACTACTCTGGAACTGGAACTGGTTATATTAATTATCTCGTGACATTTAGCATATGACGTAATAATCACTTCCCATCACATACCAATTTTCGTGGCAACGTCAAATTATCAAGATAAATATAAATGTTAATTCATGTTCGCTCCAAATCGCTTATGAATTAACTAATTAAAAACTAATTTCCAACAAGATGGGTGGTCTGCGAAGATCGAACTGAAGTGACCGGAAGCATATAAGCATTCCTTACAGTCATACGGAAATGGCAGTATTTCTAGCAATTTTATTGGCCGTTTTAAGATAGCCGCAGGGCATGCGCAGTTACATGACATTTTAAAGTATTAAATCCTTTTGGAATCGTTTGTCAGCTAGTAGCTCGTTAGACGATAGAGAAGATACTCGCGTGGCATGAGGTAGGTTCAGGGTTCGAATCACAAACTTGTTACTTTTTTTTTTTTAGTAAGTATTTTTTAGTTCGTTAGTAAGATTTATATGAAGATTACATTTTTTCCTTGCCCTTTATTACATTTTCTCCTTGCCCTTTAACTTATTATTTTTTTTTAAATAAGTATTCTTTAGTTCGTTAGTAAGATTTATATGAAGATTACATTTTTTCCTTGCCCTTTATTACATTTTTTTCCTTGCCCTTTATTAGAGTTTGTTTATTTTCACGGTGCCGAATTCCCCTTTAAAAATGATATCTGATGAGCACGCCATGCCGTGGCCTTGAAACGGCCAATGAAATTGCTAGAAATACTGCCATTTCCGTATGACTGTAAGGAATGCTTATATGCTGACCGGAAGAGATTGGTTAGTATATATTCTAATAACACTTTCACCGAGTTCATTAAAATGATTGGTTTTATCACTTTATAAACAAAGAAACACCTAAAATTTTAACATTAATAATTATTTTATAAATCCATTAAAAATTTTTGTATTGTAAATACAAGACACAACAAAGAAGTTGAAAAACTTTGTCAACTGTTCTTTTTAAATCATTTCAATGTTGCCAACGGTAAATTATTAGGATTTATTGACAGTATTTTCGTAAGATAATCGAGTCTAATAACGTATGATTGAAGGTCTAAGATATGGAGTGTAGAGAAGGAGGAACGTCTCTTATGGACGGTACGTTCAAAATGTGGTCTGAATTCTGTAAGGTATGAGATGTGGCGCTGATCGTATTATGGGATTGAGTCTGAAGTTAAACACTTACTATATCTGAAAAAACTAGCTTCAGATTCTATAAACTAACGAAAACATAATATTATGTAGGTGTTGAAAAGAATTATACAGCGTAAAAAAATAATAAAAATAGTAAAAACAAAATCACGTAGAATACCTCCTCTAAATCAGCGCCACCTATTCTTCCATCGAAAATCCGATCACATTTTTTAACACGGAGACGTTTCTCCTTCTCTACACTCCATAGTCTAAGAGCTTAAATGAACGCATATATCCGAGGTCTGTGAATGAACGAATTTATCAAGGTCATATGTTAACCTGTAATTTTTAACAATTGAGATTTGTGTAAAAATATTAAAAAATGCACATACGGATGATATCAAGAGCGTTGAAAATAATTAATAGAAATAATAGTTTATTTCAAAGTTCAGCATCAAGATTAACATTTTGTGATTGTCAACAGAAATATTACTCTGCAAAACCTCCAAAGTTATTATTAATTACTGATATAGATCCCATAACAGGCGAACAGAAAAAGAAGAAAGCTAACATTGTCCCAAAAGTAACTTTAATAAGTGGTGATGAGTTAACTGTAACCACATTAGAAGAAGCCCAAAAAATTTCAAAACGAAGAAACCTGAAATTGGTTAAGATTGTCGATTTAGATACAAAGACTCAGAGGCCTGTGTATAAATTAATGACAGGTAGTGAATATCAAGCAGAAGATTTAAAACAAAGGGAGCAGAGAAAAAAAGAAAAACAAAATAGCTTTATAAAAGGAGAAAAAGTTCTTATATTAAATCAGAGAATATCGGAGCATGATTTACAGACTGATATTAAAAAAATCAAGAAATGGATTGCAAAATCTTATGAAGTTAGAGTCGTTATAAATGGAGATAGCAACAGCATGCAAAAAGCTGTAAGTGTGTACTTATAGAGTTACCTAAGTAATACCTAATTAAACTCATATTTTAAAATGGCGTATTTTATTTTATAATTAAATTTGCATCACTGATTCATAATAACTCATAAGGGAGGCTTAGGGCTGGTACTTTCAGTCTCGATTGACACTAATCGGATGATAATATGCAAGGAAACCATTGTAACAATGAGAGAGAAGAGAGAGAAAGACAGTATTATTCGATTAATGTACGAATAAATATGAAAAAAAAACCAAAAAGATTTTATTTAATTTATTAAAATATATTAATACTTAAAATATTTTTATTTAAAATTAAAAATTAAAACAGGTTTTTTTGATTATTTTGATTCTTTTCAGTTCTACTCTAATTTTTTTTTAAACAAATACGATTTTTCCGATTTTTTTTGTATTCTCTAACTACCAATTTGCACATATAAATTATTCACGTCACTGAAAAAATTATCTATATGGTCTATATTTTCATACAAACAATAAATAATCAGCATTTTCCTGTTGTGACAAGCCTTGGTGGTCGGTTTCATTAATTTCATAGATGCCGAGGCGACGCGCGACTGAAGTGTAAAATAAAAATGAGCAGAAGGAAGAAAGACGAAATTTGGGATTATTTTATAAAAAAAAAACAGAAAAGGAAAAACCAGTAACAACGATGTGTAAAAATTGTAAAAAAAGAAATGCAAGGACTTGTTTAAAGATTAAAAGGCCATCATGAAAAGTGCAGGAAGTTGATTTAACTGCTGCGTCTAAATCTAAATAACTGTTTATTTTATTTAAGGGGATCTTGAATTAATTAACATTAACAAAAATGACTTTCAACATTACTTATCTCAAGATTCCCAAGTATAGAAATTCAAAATATATATTTGATCTGATAATACTTTAGCCTCAATTTTAATGATTTGATATATCCTCAAAGATTTCATCTTTATTTCTAATATTTGGGATTTTCGCTTAATATGTACTAAGCTAAAGATTTTATGAATTCGTTAAGATTTAAGAATATTTTAATATTTGTGCTTTGTCAGGTTGTATATTTATTATTTAGTATCATTTTGGTGTAATACCCAAAGAAAATATTCTGGAATTCATTTGGGGCCACAAGATGGTACAGTGGCAACCAGCAATACAGACGGTGAGGAAAATGTTTTCTTCGGCAAGCCAGAAAGAACAGACAAAAAGGTTTGGCTTTTTGTTTCTAGTCGAAAGACATAGTAACTGAAGACAGTATCAAAATTTACATCAAAAGGAAAATTAAACTCTAAGGACAATGATATAACAGTGGTAAAATTCCCAACCAAGTATGATGATATCAGGAAAGATAGTAAATGTTTCAAAGTAGAAATCAAATTTGACCTGAAAGACAAAGTCTACGAGAATGACTTCTGGCCAAGTCGTGTGGCTTTTTCACACTTTAAATTTGATACCCAACCTAAAGATAGAAGGTGATTTTTTTGACTAAACACAAATAACTCTCAACCGGAGATCATAAACAATACATTGTTAATATCTTCCACACGAATCTCAAAATCCAACAACAAATTTAACTTTACACTGCTCCACCAAAACATCCAGTGTCTTAGAAACAAAGTGCAAGAATTAGAATAAATAAATAATAAATAAATAAATAATAAACTTTATTGTCCAAAAGACCATACAGCATGGTGTAAGACACATCAAATAGCTTGGCAAAGTTTCCAATGCTCTTCTACACAATTAAAAAAATAGTATAATAAAAATAATGTTACATGCAGTTAAAAGATAAACAATAATACATGGTTATAATTTAAAACATAATGTATAACGAAAAATAATACGGGACTTATAATTATACAGGGTGTCCCGAAATTAGTGTGCAGTATTTTACCAGCTGCTTCTACGGCCAGAAATAGGAAAAAAAGTTCATATAAACATTGGTTGAAAAATGCTTCCTAAGGGAGCTACAGAGCCCCTAAAGGTGGGCCCCTGAGAAAGGTTTTTATCGAATATCTCCAAAATCACTCAATGTCAAATATTGAAAATTTACACAGCCGCTACTCTTCTTATGTGTAATAAGATGAAATGGAAATAATTCGAAAATTTTATCCAGGGCTGTCCCAAACCGGGGGGTTATGGGGTTAAAATAACCCCAACTTTTTTGTATGTAACTTTTTTCTATTTTTGACGGTAGAATATGAAATTTTAGAACGTAGGTAGGTTAATCCCATATGAGTAATTATTCATGATAAGACAAAAAAAAATTCCTTTATTTGTGACCGGTTTTACTGATGATGTGAAATCCAACTGGTCACACCAATAAAGGTTATTAGAGTTTTATACGTAAAACAGGTACTCTTGATGAACATCGATAAAATGCACAATTTTTGAATAATATCGACATGAAATTTTTATGAGATAGGTATTGGGAATCTAAACTAATTTTTTATTAATAATAGGTCATGAATAAAAAAAAATGCTTCATGCCGCTATGATATAATTTGATGTTAGAGCTGTCAACAAGGTTAATAAATTTGTATGAGCAGTTGTATGATATAAAATCCTAAGAACGCGTATCGGGAAAAAAAACGTTTTATCCCCTTTTCTATCAGTTATTTCGTTTGTGCGCCTTTAATCACGATTTTCATTAAGTCGATTTAAAATGCCAATATTTACAGATAGGGAAATGACTGATATGCATTTTGTGTACGGTTTTTGCAATGGTAGTGCATTAGCCGCAGTAAGGGAATACCGACGAAGATTTCCCAATCGTAGAGTACCTGGGCGTCGAATATTTGCAGTTATTCATCGGAATTTGGCAGACCATGGGGATTTTAAAAGGTCTTGAGGCGCAGGAAGGCCACAAGGAAATCGTCGTATGGGTACAGTTTTGAATCATTTAGAAAATGATCCACAAATAAGCATTCAAAGAGTTTCAGAAATTGTCAACATACCTCGCTCAATAGTTAATAAAAAATGTAAGTACCTAGATAACCGTTTATCTTAATTAATAATTTCAGATAGGAAGAATGACGGTAATGCAAGGAATACACCCATACCATTTTAGACTCGTGCAACATTTAACGGAGGCAGATTTTTTACCACGTGGATATTAGCGAACAGAAAATATTCTTCCTAGCATATTAGGGACTGATGAGGCAATGTTCACTAGGAACGGAGCTTCTAATATGCACAATATGCATCATTGGTCGGATGAAAATCCACGAGTTGTTCGGCGCACAAATTTCCAACATAGATTTTTGGTGAATTTATGGGCAGGAATCACTGGAGATCAATTAATTGGCCCAATATAATTCCCCAATCGTCTTAATGCAAAAGACTATTTAAACTTCCTCCAAAACGACCTTATCGATTTATTACCGTTGAATGTTCGACACGAGGTTCGACAAAATATGCATGTTCAACATGACGCATGATGGCGCGCCTGCCCATTTTGGGCGCAATGTTCGAACTTGGTTACATCAAAATTTTCCAGGCAGGTGGATAGGTCGAGATGGTCCTATAGCTTGGCCACCTCATTCACCGGATCTAAACTCATTAAATTTTTAGTTTTGTGGGTATATGAGGGGTTTGGTTAACGCCACTGAAGTAAATACACGAGAGGAACTACTTCAAAGAATAATTCAGGCCGGAAATGAATTAAGAAGAAATACATTCAAGACTTTACGGGCTTTTCAGACTTTAGAACGTCGAGCGAGACTGTGTATCCAAGAAAATGGAAACTTGTTTTGAACACCTATTACAATAAAACTATATAAAATTCTAATTTAATTTTGTTGATATAAAAAAGATTACTGGATGATTTTTGTTCATATTGAGTACTTATGATAGTTTTGCTCGAGTTGTTCATAAAAAAATATTTTTCACCTATTTTCCAAGCAACAAATTAAAAATATTAGTATGTACTTTATATGGACATGAAATAATAGACAAAACTCATCTGGTACAATGTATTTTGCTCCATATGTTATAAAATTTAAAAAACAAAAAATTAGTTAAATTTTAAAATTTTCAAGTCGATGTTATTCAAAGACGGTACATTTTATCGATGTTCATCAAGAGTACCTTTTTTACGTATAAAACTCTAAAATTTCATATTCTACAGTCAAAAATAGAAAAAAAGTTACATACAAAAAAGTTGGGGTTATTTTAACCCCACAACTCCCCAGTTTGGGACAGCCCTGGATAAAATTTTCGAATTATTTCCATTTTATCTTATTACATATAAGAAGTGTAGTGGCTGTGTAAATCTTCAATATTTGACTTTGAGTGGTTTTGGAGATATTCGATAAAAACCTTTCTCAGGGGTCTAACTTCAGGGGCCTGTAGCTCCCTTAGGAAGCATTTTTCGACCAATGTTTATATGAATTTTTTTTCCTATTTCTGGCCGTAGAAGCAGCTGGTAAAATATTGCACATTAATTTCGAGACACCCTGTATAAAATGCACGATGTATGTCTCTACATGAAAAAATTTTTGAGACTCCTACCATGTTTCTTAAAGCTTTTTTTTTTATTTAAAAAATTCTTTGTGCACTTGAAGAAGAGCCCCAGCAGCTAATACCGTATAAGAAAAAAAGTGTGCATATATAGTAGTATGATAGTATTGTCTCCGTACTAGCAATCCTCTACAACCTACATATCGCATAGCATACTGATGTCAGTTGCTAGAGATAATATTGACATGAGATTCCCAATTAAGCGTATTATCTATCACTAAGAAATTTTGTTGAATCAACTTGTTCAATAGACTTCCCATCAATTTTTAATAAATTACATTCCACGATTCGAGATATTCTGAGTGTAAAGTTAATAAAGACTGTTTAGAAAGACTCTAGAAGTGTATTTTGATGATAAAATTATAGACCTTATTTGTTTAAACGAGCATTGACTAAGTAATAACAGAATTGACGTAATTAAACCAAAAAGTTATAATGCATTACCACCTGGTGGTAATGTATAATGTCATCTCTGGCCTCTTCAGATCTAATAAGATCCATGGTATCCCAAGTAGCATTTTAAGGAACATTTTCACAAACATTTCTAACCAAGTGTGCCTCTTCCATGTCCAAAATGGGAGCTGTTTCTGACATGTTGCGATAAATTGTCAATACATAGTTTCATGTGATTATACAGTACATATTTCTATTGTGGTGGCACTGCATGCTTCTTTGCGGGTTCGATAATAAGGAGAAACTTGTTTTAAATTTTTAGCTTGCTGATTTGTACACATTATTGATAGTTTATTATGTGTTGTATAATTAATGTTTTTGCAACTAACATTGTTGGTCACGAAATGTGTGCAGTCAGTTTCTCAAAGTTTTTTTATCTTTGATGTCTAATAAAAATGTTCCAATATCATGAGTGTTTTATTACCTTTTAATATTGAAACACTTTATTAAAGTACGAGATAATATTTGGAATAGCGTGAAAACTACAATGAAATTTTTAGCAGAACTAGCTTAAGTGTTGTCGATTAATGTACGGAGATACTTGATATTTTAAATGCGCCTTACAAATGTAAACGTTTTTAATCTAATATTTTAATTAAAAATAATTTTTTTATATAACTATTTTTATAATGATTAGTAACGTAATACGAACACCAAATTAGATATATATATTTTTTTTCGTTATTTGTATCAATATTACCTTTACATAACCAATGTTTCCTTTTAAAAGAAGATTGCCTAAAATGGCCGTAAAATAGCAAACACCCCGATACTCACAACCAAAATGGCTAGGTACAGAAACAGTTATGCATATGTTTCAAAATTGTAGATAACATTTTATGAAAAGAAACTCGTTTCTCTAATGTAACCAATCAATTTCGATTACTGCAGCATATCGCCTTTGAAAGAAACTTGTTTCAAACTCTTTTAAGAAATGATAATCAACCAACAATATCTTCTGTGTTTTGGAAAGGTTCGAAGTGTCTGAAAAGAAAGTATCTCTATCATCACTACTATGTACTTCAACCACGAATTACTTTTATCCATATTCAAGATGTCATCATTGAAGACTAGACGGATTATGAACAGTTTAATTTTTCTCCACAATCTGCTTCATAATAAAATTGACTGCTCACCACTTCTTGAACTCCTTAATTTTAGAGTGCCAACTTTCAATTCCAGACAAAATATCACTTTTTACACACCTAATGCAAGAACCAATGTCATTAAAATGTCGCCTATTTACGTTATGTCACATAATTTTAACTGTATATCTGATCTGTGTGATATTAATCTCTGTTCAGTTCTATCCTTAAAAGAAACCATACTTTCATCCATAGCTTAACTATCGCACCATTATTGTTATGTTACCTACTCTATTGAATACTAATTATTATTATAATTCGATCTAAACTGCTGTCATTATTATATTATTGTCACCCTCCAGTGCTATATTATTATAGTTACATATATGTATTACTTTGTTTAAGTTAAGTCTACTATGTATCCTTAAAATATAAATTTTTTTTTTCTTATTGTATTTCATACATTTTGTTCTGTAAGGGGATTTTCTGTGGGGCAAATAAATATTATTATTATTATTATATATTTTTCATTACAACTTTTTACCTTCTCAATATTTCTATGGAAATAAGAAATTCTTCTATTTTCGCCGTATTATCTGACAGCATTGTAAGTGCAAGATTTGTTAATTTGTTATTTGTCTTTTTATATACCACACCAAGTTCTTTTAAAGCCATTGTTGGTTTCACGTCTTGTATACTATACCAGGAAGAATGTTTAAATTATTTGGTTTTTCCCATTTGCATCTCTAAACTCTGATAGGTATTTTCTGTGGTAAGTAATAATAACAATACACATAAAAAATGAGGTTATAATAACTCTATAAACACATGAAAAAAATGGAAACAGTTTGGAAACATTTGGATACAGAAGAATGTGTTCCATACAATTTCAATAATGTATCGGCACAAGTTTACAGTTGGAAATGTAAAAGATGCTACAGTATGTTTCGAAAATGTCTTTAAATACTTTTTCAAGATAAATTGTACCTAAAGATGGAAACAGTTACTAAACTGTTCCATTATTGTGCTATGTGTACAAGTAACAGTTTCAGAAAAATGTTGAAAATTAATGTAAACCTTTATATCTCCCATAAGTATCGAAACAGTTAAAAAACTGTTTCCCACTACTAAATTTGTTTCGAAATTGTGTCTAAAAATTAGGGATGCGCGATATATCGATAACTAAAGCTGCAAATCGTTTCTGTGTATCATGGTCGTAGAGTACAGATGTACTGTCGCCGGCATTCACCTTGACCGCGAAACTTTTTCTCCAGTCTAGTCTATTATTATCTTTCGAGTTGTGTACACGTTAAGTCACTTGGGCGTATTGCATATTGTTTTTGTGTTTTTATTTTATTTATTGTATTGTATTGTTGATATTAATTTAATAATAAAGCATGGCAGACGTACGCAGGGGTAGAAAACGGCCATTTGCTGACAAAGTGAATAAATTCATAGGTGAATTCCCGGATTTATTCTATGATGATGCTAAAATAATTTGTTAGGGTGTGAGAAAGATTTGATGTGCTGGGATTGTGGACTTCACGTAAATAGTGTACACCATAAAAATAAAAAATATGGCGTGCCTTCGACAACACAGTTTATGTTTGATTTACTATTAATGCTGAATGCCTGTGATGTTCCGCTGCACATACTCGATAAACAACCATTTCCAGAGTTCTGGAATAAATACAATGCCTAGGTGAAGTTACGGGCATTGAAGTCGCACAACGTTATGTAACTATCTACCAACTGTACACGTAAACATGGTAAATAAGATCAAATTAAATTAAATGAAATGAATTAAAAAATACACGGCTGTGGTTATCTGTTGATGAGACAACAGATTGTAAAAAAAATCTATTTTAAATGTTATAGTATGAGTACTAGACCTTCTTAAACCGACAGTTCCACTGTTACTAGCTAGCAAAAGACTAAGTCAGTGTACTAGCGAAACAATTACTAGGGTGGTGCTGGAGACGTTAGAAGTCTACGTTTTCGTGATCAACAATAGGCTTCCGCTTTTGAATTCTTGCCTTGACAGAGCCATAGTTTTTAAAATTATCCAGTATGCGTTTTACAGTGTTTGGTGATGGTTTCCTTTTTTGCGGATATCGAGTAGCAAATGTACTACTTGATATTACTTTATCACATTCTCCATAAATAATAAACAAATTCAAAAAAGTCTTCGTGGGTGTAATTTAAACGCGGTGGCATTTTTTTACATAGAAGAATATCTGACATTACTAATTGTTTCTAATCATGGTTAATTTGAGACGAAGAAAGTTAGAAAGGTTATTGTAAACCATTACACCTGTTAAAATTTTTTTAAAATGTCAAATATCTCTGAAACGGCTGGGTTTAGGCATAGGTATTTTTGACTTAGAATTTTATGCTCTTTTCAAAAACCCTAAAATATACAGGGTATTCCATTTAAAATAAGCAAGTTGATATCGACTTCCGGTATAACTGGAAGTACCAGATGCTTGTAATTATTTTAGTTGGATTGGCCACACTGCCGTTAGTAACTCCCTAAATTTTCAAAATTTTCTAGTGCGTACCTTCTATATTGATCGATGCAGTTCCTGATGAGGCACCCTGTATATGAGTATACTATCTGAAAATTTTAAATACATTTTAAATTCTAAACAAAGCTTTTTATTTTGTGTTTTCTGTTTATATATGGTAGTTAAAAAAAGTAATTCAAATTCTAACTATTGATTACTAGTAGTTGGTAGTTTAACTACTTGTTTTGACAAGTAGTTCAACTACCAAGTAGTTTAATTACTTTTTTATTTAAGTAGTTAGTAGTTATACTCCACTACATTCGTCAAGTAGTTTGTCCAGCTCTGAGTGCTTGAGAAGCTTGATATAAAAAAAAATCTAATATTATTATTGTATACTTACAAAACGATTTCTTAGACATACTGTCATAGTGCTATTAATATGTTGTATACTTTTTGTATATTTTAACTTATAGGACCTCATGTTAGTTTTAGGTTTTAGAAATAACATATTTTACTATTTTTTATTTATACACTTTCAACCTTATTTCTTGGACGCTTCGATAGGAGCTATTCAGTCTGACTTGTGTAAACACTTGTTTGAGATAAGACCAATAAATTATTATTATTAAGCCACTGTCCCATGAACCAGTTAAACATTGTAGGATGCCACAAATAAATAATTTTAGTAGGAAATATTTAAAAGTGCTTAAATAAAAATTCTCATAAATACTATACCTTAATACCAACAAAGTTTAATATGACAAAAAAAAAAAGAAAATTAAATATGTTTTTTTTTTCTTTACAGGAAAAATGTATATAGCTTCCTAGAACACTCATTGAAGTCAGAGGGAAGAATTTTACAAAAAAAGGCAGAAAGGGAATGATATTAAATTTCAAATAATGTCACCGAAGAAAGATACAAGTTCAGATAAAAATGATAAAGATAGGAATTTATGACTAGTTTTGTTAATTGTTATTGTTATTTTAGTTATCAAATATTCCTTATTTTATAATTATTATTATAAGGACAACAAACGTAAGTGATTTTTAGCATTTATTTCTATATTTTATTTATATACCTGTCACTGTTAATTAATGTTTAATTTTTTTTTTTTTTGAAATACCTAAATAATAAATTATTTTAATATAATTTATACTTTACTGGCCTTTTTTACAGTAAATATCTGATGTGGCCAGCACATAACTTTCTTATACCAGTGTATATCATCCTGATCTAAAAAACATTCTAATTTAATTCTTGACTTACCTCAATTAAATTTTAAAAGCATGTACATTTAAATGTTTCATTAAAATTTTTAAATTATTATCGGCGTCCTTCTATCTACAGTATCTATAATAATTCGTGTCAATTTTTTTAGTAATTTCCTCTTATTGACATTACATTTTTGTAACTAAATTAGACATTTCAAATGTTAAACTGCCACATTTATCCTAACCCCATTGTTGAGGTCAAATGTGTAAAATATGTCGGTTTACATCAGCAATTAAGTATTTGGAAAATATATTTTATTAGCTTGATATAATAGACCTAATTTATAAATAGAGCTGGCAGAAATGTGCGGCGGGACTTGGGCGTACCCATCATAATAAGCGTAATAAAAGAAATTAACTAGTATCAAAAGCAAAAAACTTGCAATTTATAACGATGTATGCACAACTTACCCTCTAACTAGCTTAATGAACTAGTGTGGTTATCACAAACTGAAGAAGATCTGTAAAAACTTTGCAGCATCAGGTAAGTTTCTATGGTTGTTTCCGTGAGTGATGTTCACTGTGGTGAAAAAACATGCTCATATTTTGAGAACGACCGTTCGACATCTATTGATGTAATACATATTTAAAATAGTCTTTGAATGCACTTAACGAATCTGAAGTGCACCATCAGTATCATCAGAAATGTGTCTGGCAAAACCGGTGTTTTGCTTTAACACACTTGCTAACTTTTCCTTAACGCGCTCATTTTTTGCCTCACCTATATATACATATATATATATATATATATATATATATATATATATATATATATATATATATATATATATATATATATATACAAAAAAAAAAAAAAAATAAAAATAAAAATAAAAAAAAAAAAAAAAAAAATATATAAATATAATATTATATATATATATATATATATATATATATATATATATATATATATATATATATATATATATATATATATATATATATATATATATATATATATATATATATATATATACATATATATATAGCGTGTAGCAGTCCATTTATTTCGTCCACTATTTGCAGTGTATTTGCAATGAATGCATCTATCTCTAGAAAACCTTGGCGAATAGTTTCTGCCACAAGATGTAAAGCATGCACTTTACACGTAACATGTACCAACCTACAACCGTGTTCTTATAACGGCCTACCCAACGCATTGTCGCAGCACCATCGGTCACAAACATCAACACTTTTTATAAAACTCTTTTGCTTTCAATATTTGCATGTAATTACAGCAATTCTAAAACTGTTTTAATTTTGTAAGTTACAATAAAACTTTCATAAAACTTTGGAACAACCATTTCGCTTTTAAAATGTTACACACGGAAATAATTGAATAAATAATTTTACTCATATTTGCAAGCAATTGTTTTAAATCATAGGTATCTTGGTTAAAGTGGAAGTTTCAAAAAATTTGTCCCTTTTCAACTGATGAATTTTTGTTCAGAACTGAATTTATCATCGATTTACAAAAAATACACAGGTAGTCCCATTAAAAAAATATATGTCTCAATCGGTTTCTTTTAAGTAAACAATATTCAATCAATTCGCGTTTGCTTTCACCGTTATATTTACCCAGTTAACATTTTACTTCTACAAGTATTGTTAAAGAGTTATACTTCTTTTGCGATTTTTTGTGTGAGCATTATTAACTTCCGTTAGATTTATAAATGTCAGCCATAAAATAATTCTTAGATATTACCTCTAGAAGTAACTGTTCATTTCTAAAATAATGGTATTGTAGCATTACACTTAAGCACTTTTTTAAAAGGTTAAATATTACCTCTTATAGAATTTACAATTAATGCCTTTTTATACATTCTTTGTAGTGGTGTACAGTATATGCAATATGTATTTCTTGTTATGGGTTTTTTAATTCTCATGCAACGTGATATAATATTTATAAAAAGTGTAAGGGTCAGGCTATCATATTTTGCTTCTTTTAATATTGTGATATTTTCAAAACATTTTCAGAGCATTGTGGTACTTAAAGTAGTATACCAGTTTTGTACCTTGACCATCAAAAAAGTTAGCAATAGTACAGGGAACTGAATAGCCTGTACAGAGATCAACTTTCGAATTTTATCTTTACATGTAATTAATAGAAATTAAGAGACACATATTATACTTTTTATTAGATATTTATTGAAAAATTATAAAATAATGGTTTTGATATGCAATGTACGTAAAAGAATATCAGCTATAGTTAACTGCGTAGAAAAATATACAGTTGAAATTTCGATAAGTTACAACAATTTTGAAAATATAAAACTCCAACATCCTCTATAAACTGTTTGAGTTTGCAGGTTCACAGTAAATATAAAATATCACATTTAAATTATTTTTAAAAGTCTATAAGTACATGTTAAATCGTCGTAATAAATAACTAACGGCCGATATAATCAACATTTTAAAGGGACCTTTAATTTAAAGAGAGTTGTAGTATCAAGCAAAGCAAAAAAAGCAGTTCCAGCAAAATATAAATTAAGATATATGATAGCCATTAAACCTGATTTTTTATTTAAATTGTAGGATTGTCATCTAATATTTATATTTTGTTTGTTTTCTTGTCACTAAAACTCTCTTTAAGTTGATAATAGCGGGGGTTAGTGCAGTAAATAAACGGAATAAAGTCATATACAGAGTATAGTCTAAGATGGAAACAAGGTTGCATCTTTGTATTTACTAGTTAGTTGTGGTCCACATGCCTTTATTTGCTGCACTAAATATCCATGTTTGAAATATGTTTCTATATAAAAATGGAGTTTTATTAATAAATACACACGATATATCTACATAGCTACAAATAATTATACTAGGTAACTAAAAAATAGGCTTTCCATCTTCAGTACAAGCTAAAGGTAAATGACACGGTTTTTTTTCTTCTCTTGCGGGGCAATTAGCACCAGGAGGTTGATATATGATGTTCCTAGTTCGTATTTGTACTGCAGAACCACCACAATTTGAGCTACAGGGGGTCCAATTTGTCCATTTACCCATTATACATTCTGATGAGGAACAAGGTACTCTGCATTCCCTAAAACTAATAAGTTTTGTTGGACAGGCCGTACCACCATTTTCATTGTGTCTCTGAAAAATAAGATTACATTTAGTAGATGTATGTATATATATCTTGTGAGGATACATCTTATAACAGTAGAACGTGGCAAATCTAACGCTGGCCATGGAGTCAAAATGTAAATAATACTGTGTAATTTGAATCCTCCAAATTTCAAAATTCTAACTTAAGAGACAAGCAAAAGACAGCTTGTTTCCACCTTTCGTTGACACTGTATAAAGTTACAAGCTTTGCTGATGCCCAATTTTTTTATTAATAGGAAATACGGTTATTTAGTGTCATAAAATGACACCAAAGAAAATAATCGTATTTTTATATCTATAAAAAAAAAAGTACGCATCAGTATCGCCTGCTATTTTGTACACTAAATCCATAAGGCATTTAAGATTAATTATTTCTTTTCATTGCTCGTTCTCATCAATAGAAACATTTTGATAGCGATTTAAAGTTTTATATTGGCAACCTGGCGACGAGGACGTGCTAACACCGCCCGAAAGTTTCTAAAAGGGTTACAAGTTTTAAGCTAGCGTATCCTGACATAGAACTTCCACCGTAACTTATTTTAACACGGCTAGCAGCAGTTGAATACTATTATGAGTATTTTCAACTAATAAAGGATTTCATTCTACAGTTTAATCCTTGTGAATCAAAAGCCATCTCTGAGGCACAAAACTGTTTACAAAACCTTGAAGTAGAAGCAACAGTACATGTGATCGACAACAATTCTTATACAGTGGTATTGGACAGGATTCAACTATTAGAAAGTTCTTCATTGTAATGTATCTAACAGCGAGGTTTTAACAGCTTTAAAGGGCATTAAGCCAAAAATGACTACGGTTCCCGATAATATCCCCACATTTCTAGTTAGAGATTGTGCTACAGTGTTTCTAGAGCCAATTAAGTTTATTTTTTCGTTAATTTTTAGATCTTCTTTCCCCATAAAATGGAAAGTAGCACGCCTCTGTCCGATTTTCAAAAACGGTTGCAAGCAATAAAACATTTGCAACTACAGAACCATCGTGATCATATCTAATTTTGGTCTACAACATCGAACCTTCTCTGCATTTCACAGTTTTTCTCGGAGAGACTTGATCGCCAAGGCCAGGTAGATGTAATATATACAGATTTTACAAGGGCCTTTGATAGATTAGACCATAGCGTAATGTTATCATCAAAACTTGATAGTGTGGGTCTCTCAGGTGCCTTACTTGATTTATTCAAGTCTTACCTCAACAAAAGAGTTCAGTTTGTACAATACAAAGGTTATAAATCAAAAAAAAAAATTAAATGTTACATCAGGTGTACCACAGCGATCAGTTCTGGGACCTATTTTGTTTAACGTGTACATAAGTGACATCACATCCTGCCTAGATATAAAATATTTACCATATGCAGACGATATGAAAATATACTATTCAATTTCTAGCATAGATTAACTTACAATGTAATCTTGACCGAATAAATAACTGATGTATAACAAGTAAGTTGGCTTTGAACATTAACAAATGCAATGTTATGTCGTTCTCCCGAAAACAGAATCCAATAATCTTTTCTTATAGCCTGGAAGACACCTGTCTACAGTGCCTAAATACGTTTAAAGATTTAGGAGTAATTTTTGATCCACAAATATATGTTAAAAACATCCACACAATTGCTGCAAAAGTTAATAAGAATTTGGGGTTTATCATTCGCAACTCGAAAGAATTTCGCTACAGGGATGTACTATTGACCCTACAGGATGTCCCAGTTTTAAAACGACAAACTGTAACCATTGATGGAAAATATGCTTTTAAGAAAAAAGTTCCAAAAACAAATTAAGTTCCTCTTCTTGGTAAAAGTTTAAAATATAGAGTGGAATGAAAAAATAATATTAACTGAACATTTTTTGTTCATTATTATTTACTAACTTTTACAAATCTTATCACAGATAAGTATAACATATATCTTTTTAAACAATTATTTTCCCGGCTATTTGTCAAAACGATGAAACTTGAATTACAAAAAAGATAATATGCACATTATGTTCAGTACAACTGACTCAATAATGTTATTTTTAATTTCAACTATTCTGTATAGTAAAACCAAAAATAAATAAAACACAAGGTACTCACCAGTTGAACACTTACTTTAAAAACTTTAAAATATCTACCGACACGTGTTTCTGCTTGCAGAGCTTCATCAGGGTAGCCAGCTCATTTAAAGAATCCACAGCAACTAAACTTGTAAACCTTAATGTAATAAACATTACGTGTCAGTAGATATTTTAAAGTTTTTAAAGTGAGTGTTCAACTGGTGAGTACCTTGTGTTTTATTTATTTTTGGTTTTACTAGACAGAATAGTTGAAATTAAAAACAACATTATTGAGTCAGATGTACTGAACATAATGTGCATATTATCTTTTTTGTAATCCAAGTTTCAGCGCTTTGGCAAATAGCCGGGAAAATAATTGTTTAAAATGATATATGTTATACTTATCTGTGATAAGATTTGTAAAAGTTAGTAAATAATAATTAGCAAAAAAATTTTCAGTTAATATTATTTTTCATTCCACTCGAAAAAAGTTCCTATGAATCTATATCCGCAAACTCTTTATAACCGAGATACAGGGTGTTATAGTATAATTTTTTTTAAGGTTTTCCATGCCACAAAATAAGATACTTAAACTTTTTTGTTTGATAGATTTTTCGAATAAAACAATTTGTTTATCACGAATTTCCTTTGGCAGCTTGTGGATGCATCCAAATAAAAATGAATTTTTTTGCTCAAAACCTAAAAAACATGAAATTTTTACAAGAGTCCTTTTTTATGTAAAATTTACTAGGGAATTGAAAAATATTGGAGAATTTAATATAAACGCATTGGTGTTAAAGTTTTACCGTCAATATTGAAATTTTGACCCATTTAGCCAACCTCTTAGTTACTTATGCCTTGGAAATACTAAAATTTCAATTGTATCACAAGGGCGGTTAGAGACCATCAGTACCATTATCTGATATATTTTTGTTTTAAATTGTTCAAAACATTTCTGGATACGATAATTGGATAGACTTAAACTTGAAATATTAAAGTTTCGTCTAAATGCTTAGGTTGTTGAAAATCTTTAATATTCTTTCTTAAATATTCAGTAGACCTTCTTATTGTTATCCACGGTGTATACTAATAATGAGGAAACAAGTTCTTCAGTTGCCAGGAATAGGTAGGCGAGTTGGAGGAATTTATCTCCTAAATGTTACGCTACTGGCTACTCTTGGATCCGGAATATTTTGTTATGTTTTCACTTTTTACCTCGCTTTTTACATACTCTCATTATGCTCCTTGGGACACACAGTGTCTGTCGAATATCACAAAGTAATATTTCTAAAATAACATTCGAAAATATTTTCTTCGACTGAGATAGAGATATTTCCTCGGTTATTTCACATACGGGCATTGAGATGAATCTTCATATTTCAAGTTAAAAATAATTAGTATATCAGATGAGATATCAGATAATATAGTTAGCGTATGTACAGTTATCAATGAAACGCCCTGTATATAACTTGAATGATCAGTAAAACAGGCTTTTGTTCAAATTCGCCTCGAAATTCACTAAGGAAGACGCTATTTTGTCATAGTATATTTGTACTAATATTTTACTAAAAATACACTTACCTATATTAATAACTCGACTAATACCGTTGTATGTGAAATGGATATGAAATATATAAAAAATTGACTGTTGCAACACACGACCATAATTATCTCAATATAAAAAAAACACTACGTCACTGGTATTTTCTTTGGATTGAGTTGTTACCACCTAGACTAGCTCTATCAGATGCTTATGGGATTTACAGGAATATGATGATGAATCAACGATTTAAACACTTGAGTGTGGGTAAATACATCAAAGTAGTTTATTAAAATACACATTATAACCTCGATTATTATATTTTACTTACATACCTTTCATTATCAGCAAGATCGGAAAGGTCTGGTAGCTATAACACTTTTTTGTTTAAAAATACACCGACCACCTGCACACTCGCTCTCAAAACGCACAGTGGACGGAAACGCCAAAAAGCTGGTCAAAATTAAAAAAATGAAGATTTCTTTTTTGAAATGGAAACGTTTTAAATCGTTGTAGTGGTACCCCTAGCATTAGAAACGACCGTTAATACCGATCCGGGTTCACTACCTGAGCGAGGAAATTACTTATTGTGCGACCGTGCAGCGCGTCACTTCGGCAGCTCGCAACGCTTCAAAAATCGATAAATTTTGTCCGCAGCGTAAAAATTCTCAAAGTGCAGTTTTATGTGTCATAAAAATGGATTCTGCATCAGAAAGTAAGTACAATTAAAATATCTCAGTATCAGATCAGTTTATTTATATGGTAATTAGTAAATAATTATCGAAGTGGAGTGCATTTTTGTACATGCAACGATTCATAAACTCCACAAAAAAAAGCCATAAGTTATGCGGTTGGTGATGGTTGGTCTTGAAACTTATTGGAATGTGTTCAATGAATATTTTTTCGAAAGTGTATAAAAAATTAGCTGCATCTTTTTGCATCTTTGCGAGATATGGACCAAATTGTGAGCGAATGCACAGATGCATACACATTCGTCCACCATAAAGTGGGCTCCTTTTGAATGCGTTCTCATGAAACGTTTTGCATGCCAACTACTCTGTACATAAAATTCTAATTCATGGCCATCAAATTATTAACTCCTTGATGCTTCCGATTGGTCAAATGTCAGAAGAAGCACAAGAGTCTTGCAATAAGGATATTAAAAAATTTCGAAAAAATTTTGCAAGGAAATGTGACCGATAGAAAGACGTAGAGGACGTTTTTCGCAGGCTTTTAATAACTTCAGATCCAATTATTTCTAGTTTGCGAAAACTCCCTAAGAAAAAATTGCATTCATTGTCTCCTGATGCGATAGAATTGCTTGATCCACTCTCCGTTGCGGAAGTCGATACATATTGTGTATTACACAGTGAAAACGACGAAGAGGACGACGAATGTAATTCAGATAGTAATTGAATAAAATTAATTTTCAAAGTCATTACACATTTTTATTCCTTTCCCCAGATCCTAATTTTCCTGAAACAAATGAAACACATGAATTCACTTCAATTCAATAATAATTTTTGAACTATGTATATAATTTTTTTGAAATTCTATATGGGATTCTTCATCAGCGACCCAAAAAAACTGTATACAAAGTTTTGGAAAATGCAGCGATAATTGGCGATTTTTGGTATGTTTTGGGGGGATTTCATGGCCGCCATTTTGTTTTTTTTTTCAAAATTCAACTTCGGATTCTTGATCAGCGACACAAAAAACCCCTGTATGCACAATTTCAGTAAAATAGCTCAATGCCTTTATATTTTGGCCAGCCTTTCGGCGTTTCCGTCCACTGTGAGACAGTACAAATTTAACTGATAAACAACACAGAAATGGACACTAACGCAACGGAAATGTCACCGTAGGCATTTCGAGAACTATATACTTCCTCATACTTCCCGAAAATTCATCGTACTTCCTTGTACTTCCTCATACTTCTCCATACATCACAAGTACTTCCTAAGGCTGTACACCATACTACCTTAGCGGTTCCCCCCTCGAGTTCTACTTAAAAAGGGGTTTCAGTTTATCCCTATGTACGCCGCTGGTGAATATAATCATGACTTTATTCACTATTTTTCACATTTTATTCACTATTTTTCACCACGGCTTCTGCAAAAATGTTAGTACTCTTAAAAAACTGCTAGCTTTTAGTTGATTTAGAAATTTGAAACATTTAAAGTTTGTCTGTGTCTTACCCAAAAACCCAATATCTAGATCATTTTTCAATTATTCTAAGGTAAAACACAGTATCAAGATATTCCAAGAAATAACAGAGTATCTAGACAAATACTGTGTTGTGTAGTTAAAAAAAAAAAACCCCTTTCTTCTGATTTCATTGCAGTTTCTAATTTTTCAAATCTCGCTGTCCCCCTAACGTTTTCCCACATATTATGCAATTTATACCAAGCGTTCTGCATGACTTTTATCAATTTGCCAGCATCACAGCCCTAATTAAATTATTATGCTTGCCAAATTTTCTCTTTTAAAGCAATGAGGGGCGGGGCGCCCGACATTAATCAACAATCCATTTCTTCTCTCGCTCATCATCTAACCATCATCACTGCACCACATCCACGGTGTCAGCTCCAGCTGGTGGAAGTCAAATCAACGTTTGACGTTTTTTCGACGACACATGTTTCGTCACAGCGGATTTACCAATGATTAAACTGAATTTACGTATGACAGTCAAACGCCCCACACCACAGTATAACCAGGAGATTATTTCAGCTACATTTCATTCATAAATCCGCTGAGCTTTCTGGGACCTCGACTGCAGGTGGTTGCGTCACAGGCGTAGTATTTTACAAGGATACTATGGGTGTACGAGGCAAATTTAGTGTTGTTGATTAATTAATAAAATAAGTAATTATTAGTTAGGAAAGATATCACGGGTTTTTAATGTTTGTGCAGCCTGGTGTCGATATTTCATTTTTTTTAACATTTTATATGGTTAAAATAAAAAAAATCTGAAATAAAATACATAGTAGGCATAATGGGGATGAGGTATGGACATCCGTTTAATTTCCGATATTCGATCAGTGAAGTTAAGCAGCACTGGTCGAGTCCGGCAATTGGATGGATGAACGATAGCTCGTCTAACAGTCGGTAGGCTGTCAACAGACAATCCCGGGAAGGCCGCTAGCCTGATGCAGGCGGAGAGGCGAGCCCGGGTGGAGGGTCGAAGAGACCTACCCAGGAGGTTTGCCACTCTGCTAGCGGTGCAGGCGGGCAGCCCAGGCGGTGGGTTAGTTGACAGTCGAGGACCGTGGTTCGGAGTCCACGCTAAACTGTAGGTCCCTAGGTAAAAAGGGCCCTTTGTGGCCTACTTGCCTAGTAAAATAAGTAGCTACTACTACTACTACTACTAGTAGGCATAATATTTTATTATTAGTAATTGAATAATGAAATAGCTAGGTATAAAAAAACACAAATGAATTATTACTATTTCCAAATTATTAATTTTGTGTTTTGTTTGCAGTTTTAAAATTTCTATTAATAAATTTAAGACTGTAAAATATGTTCGTATTTTTTTTCTTAAAGCACTTATTCTTAATAATTTAGAAAAAATGGCGAAACACAGCGCTTCTACTAACTTGATATGGTGTTGAAGTAAAATATACTGTCAATTTACATTCTTAAAATTACTTCATTAATGGTTCTTGCTTTTGTAAAACAATAACTTCTAAACTAAAATCAATAGACTAATGTAACCGTTTTTTTACGAGGCAATATGAATAAAACTTTCCGTAACTGCTGCAATAAATGTTAGTTTTACATTTATTTATTATTTCGCTAATATACACTAACATGAAAAGTCTAGGGATAATTTTACAAAATTATACAAGACATAAAAGACACTTTTGCTTGTTTTTTTTTAATCAATGCAAACCATTTAACGGATGGTCAACAAAAATTTAAGGATTCGAAACAATTTATGTACAGGGTGTCCCATAATTAAGTGCCTATATTCAAGAGGGTACCTAGGTAATAGAACTATAAAAAATAAGTTGAGTTTTGTATATAAACATTTGCTTTAAATCAGTGTATAAATAAAAGTGTGGAATTATTTTTGTAGAGGTATGTAGTTACCTATCGATTATTGTATACTGTAATATTTAAGTACAAATAACTTCGAAACGATAGCTTATATTGACGTTCAGTAAGAGGTCATTTTTTTATGCAGTTTTTAACGCTAGCGTTTCTTTCCGCTATTAATGTATAAAAAAATAAGACATAATGTTATGGCGAAAATTCATCCCCACCCCCTTTGTAATTACCCCAACAAATCATGATATGTAGATAAAAATTTAACAAAATGTGTATTATGAAATTAATAATGGTCCAAATTTAATTTTTGCAACCTAAGACGTTTCGAATTTATTGGCAAATAGGTTTCTTGTGAGTGGGTACCTGTAGTCCCTCCACTGCGGCCATCAGCAGGTCTATTGTGGCACGGCAAATGTTTATATACAAATCTTATTTTTTATGGTACTATTGCCCCCTTGAAAGAAGGAACTTAAATATAGGACACCCTGCATATGCTTTAATTTTATTTAACTCTTTTATCCTGTAAATGGCTCGCAAATAATAGAACCCCAAGATACGTTGTGTTGCTTTACATAAATCTAATAACCCGTCGCCGCCTGGCTGAAATTATCATTATTGAATGGATTGAACGGATTTACAAAACGAAAGCACCAATAAATCATTTAAAAGATGATAAAAAATGGTTCTTGTTTTTGCAAAACAGTACCTAACTCCTATAATAAATTTAATATGTTTTATGCTTGCATAATATAACAGTTTGTAACTCCAAAACGGTATGGAACTGTCAGAAAGCTCTAAATCATTTGAGCAAGAACAACAAAGTGCCTCTGGTCTGGATACCCGGCCACTCTGGTATGGAAGGTAACGAAATAGCGGACTCCTTAGCCAGAGAAGGAGCGGGATCACGATTCATTGGACCAGAACCAATACTTGGAATATCCTCAAGTACTGCCAAGATGGCTATCTCAACCTGGGTCGAAAGGCAAACTCTCCAGTATTGGCAAGAGTTACCAGGATTAGTTCATTCGAAGGCGTTTATAAAGTACCCTTTGAAATCAAGAGCTAAGAAACTTTTAGAGTTAAACAGGACACACCTGAAAACTCTAACAGGCCTATATACCGGGCACTGCCGACTAAACTATCATCTGCATAAACTCGGCCTAGCGGAAAACGCCGAGTGTCGTCTATGCCTGGAGGATGATGAGAAGGCAGACCATATCTTATGCATCTGTCCCGCTGTGGAGAGGATCCGATTCTCAATATTTGGCAAAGGGCAACTGCTGCCAGAGGATCTGGACACATTCTCACCCAATAAAGTTATCGGTTTCATTAAGAGACTGAACTTATTGGGTGAAATATAATTAGGCGTGAGCCACAATAGGCCTGCTGATGGCCGCAGTGGAGGGTCTACTGAGACCCACTCACAACAAACCTAACCTAACCTAACCTAATATAACAGTTTTTCACTTAACCTTTCGACATCAAGAAGAAATTAATAAAACTTTTCATTACTACGAGTTATTCTTTATTTCACTGATAATGCGGCGCTCTTACGGCCACTACTACACTGATGCTTCTCAGAATAACGGGTCAGAGTAACGGCTCTTGAAGGTTCCCGGTGGCGAGGCCTGGCAACAAGGAGAAATAAGCTATTGGTTATACTGTGCCTCACTAACTCACTAACGCACTACACTAAACGCAAAATATCGAATACGTAAAAAATATCTTTATACTCGCCGTTCACACAACAGATTGCCAGATAGGGTGTTTTCAAACTGAACAAATTACAAACTGCATAGAGTAAGGATGTAAACTAAATAGAAGGTGAATAAGTGTGGTACGTGTAGCCTAGGGACACAAGCGATAATCGCCCTTCGACACTATAATATAATTCTCGTCCTTTCGCATCGGTGCCAATATAATTCCCCGAGGTTGACGACCGCTCATTGATGCCGGTTTTACATACAGAGCTGATTAATTAATTTAATTAATGTGTAAGTACACTGTCAAGAGATTATAATCCAATTTTAGTACTATTATATCATGCGTTTTCCGGAATATAGTACATTTCCCGGCAAAATATACTGCCTGTCTAAAATTTTGGCTAAGTTTGATTCCTTATAACTTTTCAATTTTTAATTCGATTTTTATAATTTTTTTAACATTTTGTAGATAAATTTATAGAGATTATAATGAATTATTTTGATAATGACCATTTCTTCGTTTATACGGTGTTATACCGAGTAAATCAAAATATTACATTTTGTCGTAAGTTCAAAACACCATGTGGAAAATTTGAGGCACTGACCTTTGTTTAAAAATTATTTGCTTTAAATTTGCATGTATTCCTAACATTTTGTTTTTGAATCATCTCATTATCTCCTTTATTGTAGGAGCTGCATCTTTTTAAATAAAACGGTGATTTTGAAGCTTTTTTTTATCGAAACCTTAATAAATTTTTAAAGGTTTAGCAGCACCTCTAGCAGCAATGACGGGGCGCAGTCTCCGTGACATCGAATGAATAACATTTGTTATTTTTTCTTGAGGAATTGCCTGATATTCCTGGCTCAGTGCAACCTTAGCTCTTGCAAAGAGATTGGTTGCACAGGACGACGACAAACGGCTCCTTTTAGTCCATCCCAGAAACGTTCGATTGGGTTTAGATCCCGGCTATATGCGGGCCAATCCGTTTTACAAAAATACTGTAAAATTTTTAAAGTTTAATTAAAAAATGTGCATCTCCTGCAATAAACAAGATAATGGGATGATTTAATAAACAAAATATTAGGAATACATGCAACTTTACGGTAAATAATTTTTAAATAAAATTCAGTGGCTGAAATTTTACACAGGATGTTTTGAACTTACGACAAAAACATTTTGATTTACCCCGTGTAACACCATCTAAACAAAGAAATGTACATTATTAGAACAATGGAGTATAATCTATAAATTTATCTACAAAATGTTAAAAGAATCATAAATATCGGATTGAAAATTGAAAAGTTATGAGAATCAAACTTGACCAAAATTTTAGGGTGGTTGTATTTTTTAATGGCGAGTGTATTATGTTTAAAAATCCGTGTCTGAGATGACATCCAAACTCCATAAGTCTAGTTATTTGTAAATAGTTGTTAAACTTTCCTAAAGACATGGAATATTTTATCATATTTGCTCTGAAAAACCTGGAAAGTAATGGATTTTGACTCATTATTATTTTCACAAGCACCCCAATCCCATAGATTACATTTTGAATAATAAAACAGAAAATGTATTAATGTCTTACCAGTATTTCACGAGATTTTGTTTTAAATCCTGTTCCACAAGGGGCGCCATCTAAGTGACATGAACTCCAGTTCGACCAACCACTTACTTTACACTTAACTACTCTTCCAACAGGTTCTTGGCTTACCACACTACTAGATGGGCTTAGATTTCCAAACAGTTTTTTTGCTTTCTATAATTATTAGACTATTAGACGTAGGTAACAAAATGAATCAAAATGGAAATTTGGTGGTCTTAATGAAAATATCAAGTTTTCCCACTCAACCTCGATGAGTTTCTATTTTCCAAAAATGCACCAAAAATTAATTTTTCAAAATATCTCGTTCAAACTTTACGAAAAATACAAACGTATATGGAATATAATTTGTTGAGAATTAATTGAGTCTTCCCTCATTTTTTTTTATCTAATTGTTTTTACGGTAAGGTAAACCAGATATTTCAGAAGAACTTATAATTTTGGAGACGTTTTTGAAAATGATGAAGCGATCACAGAGGGAATGAGGTCGTAAAATTTTTGATATGTATATCAGTAATTCTAAACACTGATTCTTTAAATATTTTCTTGGTAAAACCACCTAACGTCTTATGATATATACAGGGTGGAGAATAGTGCGTCCGACTTCGATATGTCGAGTTCTATGATAGCTAAAGCTTGATTTAAAAACATAAATAAACTAGACAAAAAAAGTCTATAACCGGAAATTATTTTCGAATATTCTACAGAGTCAACTATTATTTTTTTAAATGGAATGCCATATATATCAGAACATTTTATGAAACCTCTTTGTGGCCTCTTTCCACTCCTGTATTATTATTGACTCTCTCCCTATCACTTGGATGTAATGATTTTTTTTTTGTTGAAATTATGCCATTTAGACGTGTATATTAAAAAAATCACTACAGTCACAATTATTGATTTTAAGGAAAAATATGTTAGTACCAGTTACAAGACATCTGTGTGATGACACTCAGCCATTTTTACTTCCTAAAATATACAGGGTGGCCAAAATTTTTTTTTAAATTTACAACTACCTTTGAACTGAATTTTCTCAATTTTTTTAAATAGAACGCCCTGTATATTGGACGCTGTGATGTAGAATTGTTAAACGAACATTTTTTGTACGGACATCCCTATGGCTATTTGTAACCATTTTCGATTTATTGAACTAACTGCAAAATTTAGCAATAAAAATTTAAAGTAATTTTTTTTTTGTAATTCAAGAGAAGATATAAAAAGTGCTCCACATGTTGCCCATTTTGATTGACACGCATTTCTATGCGTCTTTGGGATGAGGTTTCTACTTTTCATAAAATTGTCAGAGTGATACTTCTAAAAGCACTATATCCTTTCCTTCAAATTTTGGATTGTTGTTAGTGTGATGTTTTTATAGGCATCATGTAACGCTTATTATAATACCTTCTCCTGATTTTTGAAAAACTCACCGACATTAATTTTGAGGTTATGTTAGACCAAGGCCCAAAAGCCTAACACCAACGTCCAGCCGACGTTACTAGACGACTACGTCAGTCAGCAACGTCTAACCAACGTTGGAATGTTACCCAAAAATTACCTAAATCTACTTAAAGTTACCAACGTCTAATCCACGTTGGATAATAATCTAAAAACACACTCAACGTATTAAGTAGATTTCTGACATCAAACTAACGTTGGTAAATGTGCTAGATGTAAATAGTAGGTTTGCGAGGTTCAAGCTACGTTGCTCCGACGTTGTATCATAACTATAAAATTTAAGACGCTACTTGACTATTATTTGTAATAATTCTGACCTTATAATTAATTAAAAAGTAGTCAGTAAAATGTTACTTGGGATGAATGTAGCTACCTATCAAGTCGGTTACCAACGTTTTACCTAAGTAGGTGTATTACCGAAAAATTAATAGGAGCTACTTAAGTTAGTCATTAACGTCTAACCAACGTTGGTTAATAACTAAAAAGGACCAAACCTATTAAGCCACTAACCAACGTTGGCAAGTGTTCCATAACAAACTTGACCTATTCAGTTAGTCACCAACGTCTAACCAACGTTGGTAGGTTACTCAAAATTTAACCATACCTATTTTAGTCAGCTGTCAACGTCTAACCAACGTTGGTAAGTTATTCAAAATATAACCGTACCTATTTTAGTCAGTTGTCAATGTCTCATCAACGTTGGATAATGACTTGAAGACATATCAAACCTTATTAAGTCGTTTTCCAACGGCAAATCAACGTTGGTAAATCGCCCAGACTTAAGCAGTAGGTTTGCGAGGTCGACGCAATATTTGGTTCGACGTCGTATCACAACTACAAAAGTTAAGTTATTACTAACTATTTGTAATAATTCTGACGTCAGAATTAGTAAAAAAAGTAGTCGGTAGTTGGTAAAATGTTGCTTGGGTTGGCTAGGTATTCTTTAAATAAGTCATATACTTTCCATCTGATGCCTATTATGTTTAGTTTATTTAATATGGATTTTTTTGAAATTGTTTTATTTTTTGCTAGAAACGACCGAAGTCTATTATTCAGACACTTCAAAAATTATTGCAATGTTATTTATTAATGATATTGGTCGATAGTTTGTCATATCATTTTTACTGCCATTTTTATATATTGATACCACAATACTCTCCTTAAACATTTCATGTAATTCTTTATAGTCCTTGTGAATAGTTTTTAACGCTGTTTCAACAGAAACATCTTTGAATTTTGTCTGGTTTTCCTTAACAGCTGCAGCCTAGTCTGATTGAATTGTGGTATCACAACTTTTATTTGTTGTAAATATTCAGCATAATAAAAAGCTGCCTTCAACTATGTTCCCCAGCGTTAAGAATTGGCTGTGGTGGTTCGGGAATATCGGGACACTTGCTATGAAATACGCGAACACGTTTAGTAGATTTAAGAAACACTTTTTTTGTACTTGCTATTAACGCATCTACCTCTAGAAAACCTTGTCGAATAGTTTCTGCCACAGGGTGTAAAGCATGCACCTTACACGTAACATGTACCAACCTACAGCCGTGTTCTTGAAGAGAACGGCCTATCAATCGCATTGTCACGGCACCATCTGTCACAAACATCAACACTTGACTGTTTGACAGGTCAAATTTTTCTAACGTCTCCAGCACCATCCGCGTAATTGTTTGGCCGGTACACTCAGTTAGACTTTTGCTAGCTAGTAACAGTAGAAATGTCAGTTTAAGATGGTCCAGTACACGTACTATAACATTTAATATAGAAGTTCTTTTACAATCTGTCGTCTCATCAACACATAACTACAGCCTTGTATTTTTTAGTACACATTTGATCTTATTTACAATGTCTTCGCTTACAGTTGGTACATAGCTACGCAACGTTCTGCGACTTGGTAACGTCATCTTGGGATTGTATTTATTCCAGAACTCCTGAAATGGTTGTTTATCGAGTATGTGCAGCGGAATATCACAGGCAATCAGTATTAAGGTAAATCGAACATAAACTGTGTTGTCGAAGGTACGCCATTTTTTTTTAGTTTTATATTGCACAGAATTTACATGACGTTTGCCCCATCAGGTCTGTCTCGCACACCTTACAAATTATTATAACACCATTGTAGAATAAATTCGGGAATTCACTGAAAATTTATTTTTTTTTTTGGGCAGGTCTGACATACTTTATTATTGAATTAATATCAAGAATAATAAAATAGAACAAATAAAATTATCAACAATACAACGGAGAGGAATAAATTACGTTGTACACACCACGAGGCATAACAAGAGACTAAAATCAAATGTTAGTCTTTGCTAAAATAGTAAAAAAAGTCTCGCTTACGTATTTGGGTATTTCTCTACCTGGCACCGCCCGTGACTTGCGGACCGTTTTGCCAACTCTATTCATAACATATTTTTTCTTAAAATCTATAGTAGTGATTGTAGTGATATCCTTTTAATTATACCACTGTATTTCAAAAAATTTCTATATACATTATTCAATTCTTGCCCTGTAGACTCTTTCCCCTAATTTGAAGACAATTCCCAGTTATAGACTTTTTTATCTAGTTTACTAATGTTTTTAAATTAAGTTTCTAGCTATCTTAGAACTCGAGATATCGAAGTTGGACGCACTATTGCCCCACCCTGTATATAACCAAAAGAGGGTTAATATACTGATTTTAATAAAAAATGCAACACCAAAAATTCGTTCAGAAATTTTCTTAAATTTTCCAGAGAAGTTTTGCTACATTGTAACGATTAAAGCGATTAAAATTCGAACAAAAAATTACAACATACCTTAGGATATGTAATGTTTAAGATAATTTTTTTAAGAGTCTCATTTTCTAAAATAACAATTAAATAATAACTGATTCTATTGGTATTTAAATGGACCAAAATTCAACCAAAAAATGCGTACATAAAATTAGGTAATGTTGGTCTGTGTAATATACTTTTTTTATTGAAAAATATGGAAAAAAATTGCTTGATTCTGGATCACAATTCCTTAACTGCAGTATTTTACCTGGATTATCACAAGGTCCCTCACATTCCTCATTTTCCCTAAATAGACAGCCTTCGGAAACATCTTCATTGTCATCGTCTCCTTTCTTCTTTGCCCGAAATCTCGTTCTAATTCCTTTATTACCACAGGTGGCATTGCATTCTGACCAAGACCCCCAGGGAGAACCCGGGCATTTAGGATCCTAAAAAATAGTTTTGTTTCTAGCATTAACCGAAAAATTAGACTCATCACTACACATTATTTTACTTGGAAAGTCTTCAACTTCTTACATTTTATGAAACACCATTGACAAAATTTTATTCGTGTGTTATTATAATTTAACACTATTTTGTTTAAATTCTCCATAAATTAATAAATATGTATAAGTCTTCACTTATTTCATAATTCATTTTTATTTGTAGTTAAATGTATTTTGTTTTCAGTTTGTTTAGTACTTATAGTCCAAGGCTTGTGTCCAAGTGTGAAGTGCTTTCAAAGCTTGTTTTTTAGATTTTTTTTAGTGATGGAAAATAACTGTAGTTTCAGCACTTCTTAGTTTGACACTGGGCTGGGACGCTGAAAGGTGTATTGTTAATTTACGTCTCTAAACTGTTTTCTATAGCTTAAAATTTATAGAGAAACAAATATAATATAAAACAAGAATCCAACAGTCAGACAGCAAAATATAGGCTCATGGCATCAGCGCTACTTCATACTGTCAAAAACTTGACGTATGTTAAAGTGATTTCGTCAAAGCTGAAATTCTCCAAACATTAATTAAAACTATCAAGTTAATCAAGGAGACAGTCAGACACATTTATGATAGGACCTCGTCAGTCAGCAGTCGATAGATATGAGGAACGGTAACTGCGAACATGTACGCTTTTTCTCAATACGATATCACTTATTTTATATAAAAAAATAATTTTAATTGTTTCTTAATAATTGCAATTGTTATATATCAGTTTTATATTAGATATCGTTCTTTTAACAAGAGTAGTTTTAATATTTTAAACAGAAAAAAAAGAATCATTGATTCATTGAACAAAAAAACATCTAATCGTCAGAAACATTCCGTCGTGTAGTTCTTCGCCACTTCTTCATTAGAATAAAACGCGATCGCACCATATTCTTCGGCTCATCAGTGGTAGGTTTTCGAACTTCTTGTACATATTATGAGACACCATTGAGCAATATGCTATTCATCTGTTATTAGTAACTTTGAACACTATTTGGATTCAATTCTCCATAAATTAAGTGTAACATATTTGAATCAAGACGTCAGTAATGTTAGGTAATTCATCTTTTATTACCACTGTAATTAAATCGTCCATCGATCAACTTCGTTTATACTCTGGAATTATTGCTTATTAAAGCTAAACTACATAGTTGAAACAATTTATAATTACTAGAAATGTCAAAATTGCCACTGTTTTCTTTTAACTTCTGTAACTGATAACTTTATTAAGTTAAAATTTGTTCTAAATGTGAGAAACTGCTATTATTTATTAATGAAATTTATGTCCTTAAATTGCTAATATCTATTTTATGGTTGTTCTTAAATGCATAATAATAGTCCTCTTTATCAAAATAACAACCTTATTGCCCTTACCTATTAAGCTTCCCACTCAATAAGGAGATGTTTGAAGAAGAACAAGCATTGATTAGGAATATAGCTGCATGTAATGGGTATTCTGTAAGTTTAATTGATACAATAATTAGGAAACGAAAGTTTAAAGAGACACTTCGACATTCCTTGACTTTTCAAAATGAAAAGAGAAAATTAGAAATGTATCGATTTCATTCTATCCTCGATTCAGTCGTGATATTGGTAAAATAATTAAAGATGTGGGTATGACAACGGTTCATTCAGAGGGAAATAAACTACAACAATATTTAGGCAATCCAAAAGATATTTCGACGAAATTGCTGTAAAGACTGGAATGACAAGTATGTAGGACAACCGAGACGATCAATTCAAACTATATTCAACGAGCATATTGCAATCATCTCAAATATGGTAGAACAGATAAATCTAGTGTTGCCTAATCATGCGTTTGAGAACAACACCAATAGATATTAACAATTTAAGATTAATTAAAAATGTAATAAATACCAGACTGCTGGATGCATTTGAGATCTTGGAAATCACAGAGTGTAAAAATAATATAAATAGTGACAGAGGGCCTAATCCCAAATAGCCCGCTTTATTGGTTAATGAGTCACGTTTCACCGAATCGTGACAATAGTTTGGGTATAAATAGGGCAGATTGTTTGCATAAGATTAGTTTTAATCATCTTCAGATGATACCAACTTGGTTGACGAAACGCGTCGATTGCAGTATACAGTTTGGGGACTGTGAGCAAGGTAAATGGAAAAACCAAATGTAGGAACAAGGAGAGTTCTTCATATCATACTTAGAGGCCTGTGGTAAAGACCCAACGGCCCCCAATTCTTTTTTGGTTTTTCCCAAAAGACTACGTTAGTGAAACAATAATATGACATTAAATTTCATCTTCTGATACACCTTTTTTTATCAAAATCGATTTATGCACAGTCCCTTCTTCTAGGTAGACTTTCTAAAAGTTCCAACATTTCATTTATTTAATTGGTTAGCGTCTAAAGCTTGTAATATACGAATCAGAACTTAGGTATCAAGAGTCTGTTCTGTAAACCTTGATACGTTTTATCCCTTGAAATTTTTCTTGTGAAATTAATGAACTGAATTATACTAAACTCTAGAAATAATTGAAAAAAATTTAAATGTGATATAAATACTCGTAAAATAGATAAAATGAAGAAAACAAGATACATTTTTTTCCTCATTTGGGAATAATTCTTTGTCAAACTTTAAGGATTTTTTAATCAAGATATCTGATGTGGCCAATACAACTTTTTTATACCAGTATATATCATCCTGATGTAAAAAAATCATTCTATTTAATTCTTCACTTACCTCAATTCAATTTTAATAGCGTACCTTGAAATGTTTTATTAAAATTTTTATTAAATAATTAATTATCAGCGGTGTCATTGGATACTGTCAATAATAATTCATGTCATATATTTTAATAATTTTTTCTTATTGACATTGACATTTTTGTAACTAAATTAGACATTTCAAATGTCAAACTGTAAAATTTATCCTAACCTCATTTTGAGGTCAGTAGCGTGCAGATTTTCAGGGGAATACAAAAAAATAATATTTTTTTTAAATGGGTTACCCTGTATATTATTAAATTTTGGGAAAATGATCCTTTGTTCCTGATGATAAGGGGTGGGTAATTTATAATGAATAATCCTGTATCTTTTTCTTCTTTCATTCATTATGTCTCTTCTGGTGGTACCACATTCACCAAATTTAATGTGTCACCTAAAATGTTGTTGACAATCATAACTGCCAAATTTGGAAAGTCTTTCGTTAGTATTTTTTGAGTTATCGCGGATACACGCATAACACAATACACACATTCACACACATAAACACGTACCGATAGACATCAATCGAAAAATAGTCAGAATTGATTCAGGAGGGTCAAAACTATACTTCCTTATATTAGGTATAATAAAGTAAAAAGTGACTAAATGAAAATTCTGAAAGTATATCGTTAAAATGAATGCTAAAACGTGGACAAATGTGGACATTTTTTAGGAAATTCAAATCAAAAACTAAAATCAAAGAAATGCGAATTAATTTGATTCGCTAGTCTTCGTTTATTACTCTCAATTGATTATATAAAACTGGACCTAAAATATTTTTCATTAGGTCACGAGTTATAACTATAACTATAGACCCACGCGCGGGAGGCTCTAGGCAATCTAGTGCCGGAACATTAAAACATTAGAAAGTCGAAAACGGTTAGAGATAAAGAAATGGAATGAGATGCATTTGCTTCGTTTTTCTTTTCCACAAAAACCATCTCACTTGTTCCTTGACCTACCTTTCACCGTTTCTGAGATATTTAATTTAGAAGTGTTCGCGTGATAAAAAAATTGTATCTAATTAGCATTAAGGAACTAGTCAAATACGTTAACTTTGTTATTCAATAAGTTACAAATATCTATAAGACCATCTTCTTTAGCTCAAAAATACGATGTTTTTACTTCCAAATCGCCAATTTAACATGTTCTACCAATCGAAGTTTTGCGACTTTCGATCTAAATAATCTTTGAATCATGCATAAAAATGAGCAAGAAAATTTTTAGTATTTTTAACTTTGTCAGTTGGACACAATCTTGAAATCTTTTCGTGGGTTAGCTGCACGATAATAATTAAGTGCCTATATGTCTTGAGCATTCTTTTGCTTTTTTTTCAAATACATGAGCTTTTTAGTTTTCTAAAAAATACAATAAATTATAAAACGATTATTTACTCGCTAATTACACATCTGAAAATAGTTTGAGATGTACTTTGGAGGTTTGTAACTGACTGAATACATTTTTATGGGAATAAATAGAAGTTGACAGGGATCAGGATAGTGGCAATAAAGTTCAAATTAAAAATAAAAAAGATAATGGTGCAGGTCGTGAAAATTACACCAGTTTGACAATGGAGACCACAACTGAAGAAATTATAGAACTCCTAGATATTTCATCAACCTCTGTAGAAAGAGAAAAAAGTGACAGTGATTTTTTATACCCACGGTTATCCCAGTTATATCTGGGAGTAGTGTAAAATCAAAATGCTACAAAATTTCACACGTAAATGTTCAAAGCTTGGTAAATAAATTAGATGCAATTGAGTTCTTTGTGAATGATAAAGATATAGATATTTTGTGTATCTCTGAACACTGGGTATTAGATAAAAATATTGACACCATATGTATGCCTAATTACAATCTTGTGTGTAATTTTTCAAGAAGTAATCACATTCATGGTGGATCATTAATCTTTGTTAGAAGTAACATTGAAGTAGAAAATGTTAAATTGTTCAGAGAATTCTCTGTTGAGTGTCACATAGAAATGTGTGCAGTGTCTGTATTAATTAATAAAAAAGTCAAATATTTAATATGCACTGTATATAGACCTGCAAATGGAAATTTAGATATTTTCTTTAGTAATGTAACTGCTGCTTTAAATATGTGCATAAAAAAAATTTGATTTCACAATATTATGTGGGGATTTAAATATTAACCTTTTTGAAAATTCAGCCTCTGTAAAATTACTAAAAGATATAATTAATTCCTTTTATTTAAATGTGACTACAAATGAACCTACCAGGATATTTAAAAATAAAAATGGCAGTGTTAGTTCTACTGCGATTGACTATGTCTTAACAAACATACCCCTTGAAAACTGCAGTGTTGAGTTATATGATGCTCTACTGGCTGATCACCTTGCTCACATTCTTTCGTTTGAGGTGGATACATTAAAATCAACTTTCAAACTCACTGAAGCTAAATATGATTATAAGAGAATCTTAAGTAACGAAAACATAACAGAATTTAACAATCGTCTAAAGTCTACCGATTGGAGTTTCGTTTACCAATCGGATATAAATATATCATTTAATTTGTTTATGGAGAATGTAACCTGGTGTTTCGATGTCGCCTGTCCGTTTAAACGTGTAAAAATTAAAGATTTAAAATTTCAGTACAATAAAAACTGGTTAACTACGGAACTAAGAGAAGAATCCAGTTTCCTAAGAGCTTTATTTTTTAAAGCCAAAAACTCAAATAATTCTGAGCTGCGCGAGACATACAAAATAAACAAAAAGATGCATAAAAAAAATATTAAAGCCGCTAAGGTAAATTATTATTCCACTAAAATAAAAAACTCTGAAAATAAATCTAAGGAAACTTGGAACATTGTTAACAAAAAACTAAATAGGACAGATTCCTCATTTAATAGGCAAATAATACTTAACGTAAATGGGGAAATGGTTATGGACAGTTCTAAAATAAGCAACTATTTCTGTTCGCATTTTGCAAATATTGCCAGTGTTAATATATCCAATCTTTTTGGAAATATTACATCACTTCCATGCACGAACTCCAAATATAATATAAATTCTATGTATTTCTATGAGATATCAAGAAATGAACTGTTAAACGCAATCTATGGATTAAAGAATAAAAAATCATTCGGACTGGATGGCATATCAGCACCATTACTAAAAAATATTATTTTAAGTTTAATCAACCCTTTAATCTATCTGTTAAATGAAGCAATCCAAAATGGAGTTTTTCCAGAAATATTCAAAACTTCTAAAGTAGTGTCAGTTTTTAAGAAGGGATGTAAGAGTGATATCGAAAACTACAGGCAAATATCTTTATTAACTTCACTATCGAAGGGATTTGAAAAGGTTATATATAATCGCTTAGTGGCTTTTATCAACATAAACAATTTACTTTGTACCTCACAACACGGGTTTCGAACAGGAAGATCAATAGAATCTGCTTCGACCAGTCTCTTTAATTTTGTTTATAGTGAGCTAGATAAAGGCAAATATGTAATGTCAATATTATTTGACCTATCAAAGGCTTTCGATTCGGTAGATCCAACAATTCTGATAAATAAATTACAAGCTTTAGGCATTAGAGGAAATATTTTAAATGTCCTCAAGTCCTATATGGAATCCAGGAAAATCTTAGTAAATTATAATGGTGTTAACTCTGAAACAAAAGATGTCTCCCTGGGAGTACCCCAAGGTTCCATACTGGGGCCATTGCTATTTCTGTTATATATTAATGATCTGCCTGACCATATACAGGAAGGATTCACTGTCATCTATGCAGATGATACATCGGTATCAGTCTCAGCTGACTCCCCTGTGGAACTGTGTTTGAGGGTTGCTAATGTTCTATCTCAAATGAACGACTGGTGTTTTAGAAACAGACTGATACTTAATACCAACAAAACTGTTTTCATTAATTTTAATCTCAGAAGACCGTGTTTACTTGAAGAATTACCATTAAAAGACAATGCCACATTCTTGGGTACACAAGTAGACTCAAATTTACTGTGGGACTTACAAATAAACAAAGTGTGTAACAAGCTAAGTTCCGCATATTACGCGATATTGCAGTTATCAGATACGAGGCTGGACTAAGAACTGTTTACTATGCTTTAGCAGTCTCCCATATGTCTTTTAATATCATGGTGTGGGGCAAGGTCAAATCAGTTATATCGCGTGTTTGTTCACCAAAAAAGATTGATCAGATTAATATTCAAAATAAAATACAAAGAGAGCTGTAAAGATACATTTGTTAATAAGAAAATATTTACAGTTCCCTGCATCTATATATATAAGTGCTTAATTTTTGTCAAATACAATTTTAAAGATTTCTGTACATTATCAGATCGACACACCTATCACACAAGAAACAATGAATTGTTAATGATACCACATCACAAAACATCTCATTTTAAACACTCGCCATATTATAATTGCATTACTTATTTATTATTATTAATCCAACAGACATAGGTCCATATAAAGGATATACATTAAGTTACAACTAAATAGTACATTTTTGCTATATAAAAAAGAGGAAGGAAAAGATAAAGATAAAGTCGGGAATACCAATAAAATAAGTAAAATTATTATGCTAGACGTGCGATCCACAGTAAAGAAAATTTTTTATATCATATTTTTATATAATAAAGCAAATTTGGAAAGTGATATTAAACATTACCATTGGTGAAAAGATATAAACAAGTGTAGGAAGTAATAGCACAGATAGATTACGGGATATTTCTTAAAGTATAAGTAAGTTGACTGATTGAACAATTAAATATATCAATGTTATGTTGAATGTGGTTATAAGCACGACACATAGAAATAAGTGGAGAAAACAGATGCTGATTGGTACCAGGCACTTTATAAGTAAACGTAAGACAATTTCTAGCAGAAACTCTTGGCACATGAAACTTTATCTGAGAAAGGAAGTTTATGTCATCTATCTGACCATGTAATACTTTGTAGAGATAAGTAATCTGACAATTTCTCCATCTCATTTCCATGCTAATGAGGCCAAATAAACTAAGCATTTCACAGTATGAGATGTCTCTGCCAGGGTACGACCCAAGTTCAGTATAATATAAATATCGACAAAATTTACGTTGTATACGTTCGAGAGACTGGATGTGGGCATTGTAATATGGAGCCCATACAACACAAGCATACTCTAGTTTACTACGCACGTAAGCATAATATAATGTTTTTTAAAGTTTTAACGCTACGAAAATCCTTGGCGCTCCTGATTACAAAGCCTAACATTTTCATCGCCTGGCTAGAAGCCTGTTCTATGTGAGGAATGAAAGATAACTTTTGGTCAAATATAACACCCAGATCCTTAACTACGGTTACTCTGGTTACGATTTGGTCATTAATTTGATAGTCAAATTCTGTAAGGGTTAGCTTGCGAGTAAAAGTCATTACTGCACACTTTCCTGTGTTGATTTTGAGCTTATTGTCAGCACACCACTTAACTACTTCATTAAGATCGTTCTGCAGGGACAAACAGCTCTCGGAGTTATCCACGATATTGAAAATTTTCAGGTCATCTGCATATAACAATTTAGATGATTGAATCACCATAACAAGATCGTTAATGAAAAGTAAAAATAATAATGGGCCCAAGTTACTGCCTTGGGTGACCCCACTCGTTACTGCATAGGGTGATGACCTTTGTCCCATGCATTACACTGTATAATAGCTTACCTGACAATATAAAATGTCTTAAAATGAATAAATTTAAAATGGAAGTTAAAAAACTATTATTACTAAGGGGTTATTATAGTGTAGATGAATTTTTAAATAAACCTGATGGTTAGTTTCCTCATTTTTGTATGTTATGTATGTGTGTATATATTATATGTATATGTGTATATGTAATGTGTTTGTGTGTGTGTATATATACATGTATATGTATATGTGTGTATATATATATGATACGTTGTTGTTTTTTATTATTTATTCTTATTGTTAGTTTCATACCTTATATATTATTAGCACATATCTGATATATTTATTTATATAATGCAAATATGCAGTTTTCTGTATATTATATATTATTTGACATATCTAATATCATGTAACATGATCTTATAGATGAATAAAGTGAATATGAATAATATGATTACATTAATTGCGCACCGTATTAACTCTATTAGTGATTTCACATAATGTGTTTTGTTTTTCTCCAAAATTAATTGCACTTGAGCCACTGCTGTGACTTTGGAAGGTAGTAACGAAGAAACATTATTTAATTAATTATGCATTATCACATACCACTTCACAGTTTTCGATTCCTTCACAATCATTGCTCTCCACTGGGGAAGTAGTGGTAGGCAGTTCTGTTTCCGTATTTATATCTCCTTCTGTTTCTTTGTTTGATTCTGATCCAGTTACGTCTAATGGTGTCTTGTACCGACAAAACCTTGACTGCCCGTAGCAAGCATTTGTGTCCACTAATTTAACGTCGCATTTATCTGCGTCTTCTTTGTTAATTAAAGTTCTTTGCCTGAACATACTTCCATTACCACAATTTACTGAACATGTAGACCATTCGGACCAATCAGTTGTAGCACATTCATATTCATTACTATCTACGGGATCGCATGTTTTTTCATAAAGGCGTTGTCTGGTTAAGTGAAGTTTTGCAATTGGTTTAATTTCTTCGCCTTCTTCACTGTAGAAAGGCGAGTCTGGATGATTGGGATTATTTGGTGTTATTCTTCGAATAGGACGTTTATCATATATCGGTACCGGTATTGATGACTAAAAAAAAAAAAATATTATTGGGTTTATAAAATTTTTCTGCAAACATCTAGAAAATTAACTGTTTTTGGTGTTTTTTGAGTGGAAAATACGTATTTACTGATCTAGCCCGGTGACATAAGGGATCTTTAAAGTCTTCACCGATCCCTTATGTCGCTCTTGGTTGACAAAACACTATCTATTAACAATTAAAACTGATTAAGCTAGTATTTTCTTAAAATAAGAGCCTGACATCTGTCATTTGAATTTTATGAATTTTGTTAAAGCTAAAGTTTTTGAGACTAGCGAGAACGATTGCAGAAAAAATATTGTACGCAATACACCCCGAAAGTGTCTTTATTGGGCTCACTGGCTTTCAGAGCTCGCCTTGGAAATTGCCAACGCGTCCAAGTAAGAATCACTTTCCGGTCAATTTGCAAAAAATACCGTTTTCATTCGATTGCATTGAAATGTGACGTTTTTTTAGTTGAACTTTCTGGACGAAAGGATCACCTACTTATAATAGGTATTCTTATTTTGGCTTCTAGATGACTACTATTCCCGGCCAAAAAGTACTTTTCGTTCTAGAACAAAAAGTACTTTTCGGACGATAAACAATTTTGAACAAAATAATGGATATCATAAAAAATAAATTAAACAAACTGTCAAAGTGATGTTTTTTTTATTTGAAATTACGAAAATCAAACAAATGAATAACTGGGTGATTTACCTTGGATACCAACAAAGAAATTCATGTGTGGTGAAAACCTCGATTGGTCAAGGTTTGATATTTTTATCCATATCCAAATATTTTTCTTCCTGGGACGAAAAATATTTTTTGAGCGGTAAAACAAATATGAACAAAATAATAGATACCACAAACAAATTAAACAAACTGTCATGATATTTTTATTAGATTGTGTAAAAGTGAAATGAGATCGATTACGATCAGATTTGTCAATTAAAATAAATATAAGAAAGAATAATTTATTATTTTCATCTTACAATCGAATAAAAAATAGTGTATGACACACGGACAAAGTCTGTTGGGGTAATTTATGATTCACTTACTTTCTTTCCCAAGTAACAATTTAAATGCTTTTTAGATTTATTTAGGTTTTATCAGTGCTTTATGTGGCCAGCTCATAAACTAGTGATTTATACCAGATTTATTATATGCCAAGTGCAGATAGTTTTGTCTTAAAGAAAGTTTTAAAAATGTCTTCAAGAAATTACATCAAAACTAAATTATCTTTTAATCTTTATTGGCTTGTGACTGACTTATCAAGGCATTTGTCAAGCCTTCAATAAAACTTTTTAGCTCTTAATTCCATGTTAGGAGTATTGAGTATTATAGAGAATTTAGGACTTGTTGTGGTTTAATTGCTTTACGAAATTATCTTGACGTAGTTTTCAATGCCCGGTTACAAATCTAAAATGCTTTGAGATCACCAAGTTTCAGGTCGAACCTTCATAAAGCTACTTTATTAAAGTTTTATTGATGCAAACAAAAATCTGAAATAAATGAATCTTAAGAATAAAATAGTTTCGTTCCCTTTTTCCAGAATCTAATGTTTTAAAATATCATCATTAATATAGTCGGGCCGCTATAAGATTGCAACTTTCGTCTTAAAGAGTCAAAGCCATAAATAATGTTATTTGGTTCAACTGAATGTTATTCGGTTCAATGGTCAGCGGTACTCAAACAATATGACACAATTTTAGAAATTCAACGTAGGTCAAATGTTCACTCGTGTACAGCTCGAACAGGAAACAAGGGTCCATCATTTTCTTTCTCACGGGTGAATTAATTGTCCACCTTTAGTATAAACTGACGTTCATCTCAAGTTGAGTCTCGAGTTACATGTTTTCCTTTTGATTGTTTCATGATTGTTTTATTATGAATATTTTCGAATAAACAAATTCACAATTTTAGCACACGTGTTACCACCTCGGCTACTCTAAGTTAAATAAAATGTAAAATAAAGAATTTATTTATGTTTTTCGGCAAGAATATACTATTTTCTTAGAACTTTTGGGTCTTACCCATTTTACTTAAATAGATCTTCTATATCAGTGACGTAACATTTTACCTGCTTAAAATATTTTCTAGTTAAAAATAACTAATTTTAATAATGTCGTTACATATGATTCTAATTTGTAAATGTTATGGTTGAACTCATCATTGTGAGAAACATTAATCTATATTAAGTATAAAAATCAACTAATTCATTAACTTTATTTATAAAGTACATTCTTAACCTCACATTTTCAAAATTTACTTCACAAAAATTATTATTAGTAATATTTTATCCATTTGCATTAGAAGGTCTCAAGGTTATATCATAGACGTCATGATTTCTGTTCAACATTATATCTCTGTGAGCAATAGAAATATTCAATTTCTAATGCTATTAGTTAAATGTCATTTATTCGAATATTATTGGCAGTGTTCAATTGTTGTCGGGGTTGAACACCGAGTTGATCTGCTGTCACGTGATCTCGTTTGTCCTGTATAGACTTGTTCCGTTATAAAGATCGTTACCTTGTGTGTGAAACGAGTAACTATGGAATGATTTGGACCATAGTTGGGTTGTTTTCAAAGTCAATCCAGACTGCTACTACTTAGACCGTTTATTTCAGCTAAGTATGTTAGTATATTAATTACATTGATGGAATGCACTTCAGCTATTAGCACTAGGGTCGATAAACCTTATGGATTCTGCAAATAACCGAATCTTACAGGCCTTGGTATTTTATGATTCGCCTTGCATATCTTACAGACCTTGGTGTTTATGATTCACCTTGCATAAATATCACTTTATATAATTTTCCTTTCTTCTTAACTTTTCTAATTAACGTTTTACATTTTATATTCCTCTTGATGAGCATTGATACGTGTTTAAATAATTTCACATTCATTTGACATGTGATCGACCTTGGTATTTTCTGGGGTTAGTGACCTCTATATTCTGTCAATCTATCACGTTATAACGGAAATCAACTGCGGAGCCGCAGTTGATTTCCTTCTCTTTTCATAGTCAGTCGTCTTTGTGTCCGGACGTACATTTTGTGTCTTGTAGTGGTGAGAGATTGAAATTTTGATCCAAAATTATTTTAGTGGATGTTAATCATCGTTGTTTTGGGATTATTTTTTTCACCAACTTAAAGGATGCTACTTGGTATCTTATCGGTTAAATGCTGGATTAATTAGGGTGCTACTTAGTATCTTGTCAGCTAAATGCTGGATTGTTTCTACAAATAAGCATGTATATGGACGCAGAATTATGCCCTATAGAAAGGGTAAGTTATTTAAAGTAAGACAATAATAATTAGCAAGTACTTGTGTTTCTTATTAAAATTTTAGGCAACTATCACTGGGCTATTTTGGTTTTTCACTGGGTAAACTTAATGGGTTATACTAGGTAACAAAAAGTATTTCCTTTTTTTTTCTTTTCATGGGGTTAAGAAGTTATGATGCCTAGGAAATTCCTTTATTTTGTAAATATTGTTTTATATATAATTTTGGCTGTATGGTAGTGGAATGGGATTTTATCAAGTATTGCTAAGGTACAAAGTGGAGCTGGAATACAGGTTTGATTTGTGTTTTCGACAAGGGTTGGAAGTCAAGAGCTAATTTATTTCATCGTCAAGTTTTTGTAATACTGCAGTTTGGTTAATGGAACAATATTAGTCTGGTATTGAAGAAACCAAAAGGATTGAACACACTTTCCCACTCTCAGAGGTTAAGTCTTATTTTTTTTTATTTTATGTACTTATTAAAAATATTGACCTTGATGTAAATAATTAATCATTTTTTCTGTGAACTTTATTTTTTTTTTTTTTTTACTTATTCAAATTCAAATTTAGTACCTTTGGTACCTATGATGTCAATATCGTCCAGTAAAATTAGATCTGTGATAGGTCGATGAATTTTGATTACAATAAATGTAATAGTATAGTGTTATCTAGATATAAATATTTTTCTTATGTGGTTTTATGGAAACTACATGCAATTGCATTTGGTGTAAATCTACCTACTGGTATTATATACTTTTGTTTGGGAATAGTTTATAAATTTAAAAAATTTCACATACCTAACTGTACATAATTTTCTTTTTTAAACCTGATTGATTAACTTGACTTGATATAAATTAAATATTTTATTAAACTTATGTTGTTTAATTTCCCAGAATAAGTTTCATTAAAATATAAAGTATGGTAAGGTATACCAAATTCTCTGATCAACTATTAATTATTTATTTCTTGAATTTAAAGTACTGAGAAGCTGAAGGCACCAGTTTCGCCTGTATGATACTGGTAACTCAACCCGAGGATTGGTAAGGTGTTCAATTTTATTTTGACACAACGTCACGTATTGGACGTGACCAACGTTACATTTGGTATCCCAACGTGAATTAACGTCTCGTTTTGACGCACAACGTAACATAATGTTAATTTTAAGAATAATGGAAAACACGAAATAAATGATTGATGAATTTCAAAACAAAAGTACAAATATATTCATTTACTGTTTGAGATTCACTCCACCAATCTTATGCTACAAACATCCAACAAAGTAGATGTAAATAAATCGGTCTGCTGACATTTGAAACGAATAAAATAATTTATGATTTTGACTCTTTGAAGAAAGTTACAATTTTACACCGGCCACAATAACGCACTGAATAAAAAACGAAGGAAGCGCGCAAAGCAGACGTGTGTTGCGTCGTGAAAAACTGAATTTATAGGTTATTTTATCCGAGCACCATAGATCCTATAGATTTTGAAGCAGTTGTGTTATGTGCTCAAAGAGGTAATTTAATAGGTATTTTAAGACAAAACATGTTTGAATTAGAATTGTTCAAAACTAATAGGGTTAATACAAACTGCCGTCAATGCAAGACATGTATAACAGTCAGCCATATTGGGAATGTTCCGGATTGAACAAAAAAATGTAATTTTTATCTAATAGAAATGTTTTCTAAAAACAATTGATTAACACTAAACCATATTACGGGTGGATGTTACCAATTTATTTATTTTTAAGTCACCGAGAAAAAAATTACCCATATATTTTTTAAAATTTTTGTTTTTAGGGTGCGCACGAATTTTTAAGAACCATCTAACCCATATTTTACAGTAAACATGGCGTCTTTGAAAATTTTAGCTCACTATGAGGGGGAGCCCCAATAGGTTTAATATGGCACTTATCCTAAATTAAGTATGATTTTATAATACTCTTTAGATACTCTGTGAGTAAAATTTGGACAATTTATTAAAACTTGAGAGTTTTAAGAGTAGTTTTACAAAGCGGTATGTGGACCCTTTTCTAGATGGGCCTCTGTACTCTTATAGGGGTTTTAAATCAATTTTATGGAGTTCTCTCAGACTATTTACATTTATAAGTAGTCTTAGAAATAAGCTTTGAGGATATTTTACAGAGCATTTTAAAACTAAAATTGTTACTTGGATTGGGAATTCCTTTTTGAAGAGGTGATACCTCAATACATTCATATATTTATCTAGTCTTAATTTAAATAAATATATATTTGCACTCGGTTGCAGTTGAGAATAAAATCAACTTGTTTTGAAGGGAAGTAATACATACAGTATAACCAACTCCATCGTCAGTCCCGACATCCCAAGGGTATAAATTGAGAGTTCTTGATTCCTCCCAAGTGCAATCCGATTTACACAGTTCCAAATTTGATACGCCAATTATCCAGTCTGGAGATGGAGTAATTTTTGACACTAGAGATACCAAATGATTTTTATTATCCACGCGGAATACGGCGTACGTTGTTTTAGTTATGTTGGGATATTGTAAACCCCTAGCTTTAATAATTGTTCTGATGTGTTCGCTCTAAAATTAATTGTAAATTTTAAAATGGTAGATCGAAGACTTAAATACATTTTGGTCCAGTTTCCAGGGCGAAAACATAAAAACTAAACCTGCATCTGTGGTTCAAGTCAAAAATAGTAACAGAACGCCATTGGAACTGTATGTGTTTTGAGGTTAATTGCTACGCTACGCTATTTAATAACGAAGAATATCAAGATATTTATTCCTCTTACGAATTCTGTAATGGAAATGCTGAGGCAGAAGTTCGTGAGAATCAAAGACGTTTTCCAAATAGGAGACTTCCAGATTTTCGCATTTTCACTAGAATACATCACTGTTTTCGCAACTTTGGCTTGCGCGTGAATAATGAACAAAACAGAAATCGTAGAAACAATTATCGGAATCGTATTCTACGAGTTTGTAATAATTCAAGGCCGAAGTCTCGCAAAGCAGCTCTGCAACTGCAAATACCGAAATCGCAAATATTACGAACGTTATGAGATGACCATGCACAGACATATTTATCATCTATGACCATTGCAAGATTTATGTTCTGAAAATGCTAAAAAGCGCTTACATTTTTACCAGTGACTTTTCAATTTAGCAGAAGAAAATCCTGATTTTTTTACCTAAAATTCTATGGACTGATGAATCGACATTCACTAGAGCAGTAGTAGTGAACTACCACAATCTTCATTATATTACATTATATTAAACACCACTAGTAATACAACCCCCTGTATCCCTGAGGTAACGTCAAGGTACCTTGTGTGAGATAAGGCTACACATTTAGAGACAATGGACACACACCCAATGTCCCAGTATGCTAGGAATAATTTTTGGTTAAGAAAAAATTCTAGCTCCTGGACCGTGTATCGAACCCGGTACTCCAGGATGAGAGGCAAATGTCCTTGCAACTCGACCACGACGTCACATGTTTGGACACATGAAAATCTTCATGCTATTCGACCATTTCAATATGGATGCAGTGTGGATATTTATCTGTATGGTTTTTAAGAATAACGTTTGTTGTCCACATTTACTACCTCCGAGATTAAACTCGGAAATATTCTTTACCATTGTTCTATCTGACTATATCGAAGATTTGCCCGCTGATTTGCAATGCGAAAGTTAGATACAAATGGATGGTGCTTCAGCTCATTTTAGAAGAGTTGTAAGAGAATGGTTACTTACAAATTATCCACAGCGTTGGATTGGTTGATTAGGAATAAATAATATGCATCACGACATGATTAATGCCATTGGACCAGTGGCCTTGCTCCCCATGTCACCGGATCTCAACCCACTAGACATATACGTTTAACGATATATAAAAGAAAGGGTTTATTCTACTCCAGTGTTAACAAGAGATGAATTAGTTTTAAGAATTGATCAAGCTTGTAGGAGATGCGGGAAATTTCATTTTAAATATCTACCGCTGTTAATTCATTGAATCGACAGTGTCAGAAATGCACTGAAGTAGGTGGACTGCATTTGAGCAGTTTCTTTGAAATTTTAATTTTTATTTCTTTCTTGTTGTATGGCTTATAGGGAATACCACTTAAAAAAATGCCATATATTCTACAACTCTCATGGTGGTATAGAAATGAATATTTTCCGTCATAGAATACTTGCGATACTTGCTGTTATCATTTGTTTTGTAGAGCTGGCTTTTCTAATGCCCTGTTTTAAGACGATAATCTGAAACGTCTACACAAAAGATTTTATCTACAAATAAATCGGAAATGGCTTGTTCTATACAAATTTTACAAAAATAATGTTTTCTTCAGAATTTTATAGGCAATTTAGTGGTTTAGTATTTTTCAAAAATACCCAGTGGCGTACAACATATTTATAAAGAAAGTGTACGAAACTCCCGTATCTACGGCAATGGCTTTCTCTTATTATTTTTGTCTTGAACTGTAGATGCAGATTTACATAGAAAGATGGTGTGCCAAATTTGAAAAGGATAGATTTTGCCTTCCATTAGGCATTAAATTATATATATTTTTTAAGCTCCTACAGTAAGTTATGGTGCATTTTTCGAATTACGTTTATAGAGGAATATCCAAGTATTTTTATGTACTATATACATTCCTGAAGTTTTCACCTTGCAAACAGGACCACCCTGTATATGCAATTTTTAACTTACATTGTTTTTTAACTCTGACTCCAATGTTTTAGTTACCCCAGTTTCAGCTAATTCTTCTAAACCTTCACTTGCAATATCTTCGTACTTCCAAAAGGCATGATATAACTGATGCGATGCTCCAATCACGTCACTGAACTTAGTATTCCATTGATCTGATGGAAAGTGTCTCGGATGAGTGTTTCTGGTCCATTTTCCTTCGAGTGCTATCTAAATTGAACAAAATCTAACATTACTTATTAACATTAACTTTTGGTGTTTTACATGTTTGTTACAAAAAATTAATCATTTTTTGTTATGTAATTTTCTTAGTAAGTATTGCATAATTAAGAACGCCATTTTGAATCATTTTGCGCTATATATTTTGTATATGAAAGTCTCTTTTTTGGATTGGCCTTAATTGATAAATTATTTGTTCCAACGTACTACTGTAAGTTTTACTATTATTTACTATAGTTGAGGAAACCTATATTGTGACAGGACGTGCGGGGCAAGACGCGACATGTGGGCGGGAAATGTATAACACATGACATCTTCCATCTTTTACACCACTTACATTAAAGCGAGAACGATGATTGTTGTGTTTGCTGGCACGCGATCAAGGCGGTGTTTAGCTTACATGTCGTGATACTTCAGGGCTGCACTTAATTTTGTTACCGAATCGTTCTAGCAGTGCTGATATATTTGTATGTATAATATTATAAGATAAATAATAATTAGAGTGGAATGAAAAAATAATATTAACTGAAAAAATTTTTTTGTTAATTATTATTTACTAACTTTTACAAATCTTATCACAGATAAGTATAACATATATCCTTTTAAACAATTATTTTCCCGGCTATTTGCCAAAACGCTGAAACTTGGATTACAAAAAAGATAATATGCACATTATGTTCAATACAATTGACTCAATAATCTTAGTTTTAATTTCAACTATTCTGTCCAGTAAAACCAAAAATAAATAAAACACAAGGTACTTACCAGTTAACACTCACTTTAAAAAACTTTAAAATATCTACCGACACGTGTTTCTGCTTGCCTAGCGTCATCAGGGTAGCGAGGACATTTAAAGAATCTGTTCCGTTTTCATCTATGTTTTAATTATTTTTTTCATACTTAATAAATATTGCTTTATAATAATCATAATTATCATTTAATTTAGTTCCATATTTGTATTTTTTGCTCTTAAAATACCGGCTTTTTTATTTCATATAGTTTTTGTGTACTCGCATTTATACGCCGTCACAATGAGGTGGCTTTGTGCGACTATTCCCAGAAATCATAGTGACATGGGTCTTGTCAATAATTAATGTGACGCACGCCATAAAAATATAAAAAGACGCCCATAATTGTTAATATTCCCGCTATTATAGTGTTTATTACTATTTTAACTAATCACTAACTTTGTGTGTATTATTGGAGGTGTAAATTTAACATTTAAACCCTGTTAAATAATTAAATAACTAGTGTGGACTTCTTTCCGTGTCTGCTTTCTCGAACCAGAGATTACTTCCCAAGATTAGAGGGCCCTCTCCAACGTGGAAGACTGCTGCATAATCTACAGGGTAAGTCGCTCTTTCTCGCCATCTCATTGCATATAGGAAAAATTACGAGTATAGTTCATTTATCTCTCGCGAGCTTATAAAACTAAATTTTCCTTTTTTTGTTTTGAACCTATAAAAAAACATTGGTCCTTCAGACTCCGGATTAGCTACGTAATTTTTCATTTTAATTGTCTTTATTTTAAGAGTAAAATGCAAAAATAATAGTTTAGCATTAATCTTCCATCATTTGTTCTTGAAAGGAGACAGCAGACTTCTACGCAGCCGCATCCCCACTTGTTTTTAGTGGACGCGCGATCTATGAATATTGACACTGTTGACAGAGTTTACAATACCTGCATCGATAACCGGTCAATATTATCATCAGCTATTTTGACTTGTTAACAGTTTTTACGCTCATTATTAAGAATTGCTTCAAATTTATTATTTATTCTCATTAAAAATACCTTGATATTTCCATAGATTAACACTTTTTAATAATTTCCAAGTATTAAAATGGCAGAAAAAATGGTTGAAAAGGTTAAAAAAATTAAACGCTTTCGCCAAGTGGAAATTCACAAAATAAATAACATGTTAGAGGCTGCAGAACTCGCCCGCATTGATGCAAATGAACGCGATATTTTTAAAATTATGTTCTCTGAGGTAGAGGAAATTAAGTTGGAATTCATGAAACAACATACTGTTTTGATTAATATTGTTTTTAATGAAGAAGACGACTTTAATGATGCGCTTTCAATCATGTCCGATTTTAACAAAATAGTTTTTAAAATTAAATGCATTTTTGAAACTTTGTTTAACATAAAGGATGTGGTAAAGTCCGAATCTACGGTTAATCCAACACATATTAATTTACCAAAAATCGAGTTATTTAAATTTAAAGGGGATATTCAATCATTTCCTACATTTTTAGACATGTATGACTCTTTAGTACATAATAACGCTACTTTATCTGCAATCGAAAAATATAATTATTTAATTTCATCGCTTGAAGGTCCTCCGCTTAACATTGTAAAGTGTTTACCAATGTCTAGTGCTAATTATGAAATTGCATATAATAGTCTTGTAAAACGTTATAAAAATAAAAGATTACTCTCACAAGTGCATTGGTCAGCAATTGAAAATGCTCCAAAACTAAATTCCGAGGATCCACAGGCTTTACGCAATTTATTAGATGTCTTTTCTGAAAATGTGGAAGCCTTAAAAATTCTAGAACATCCTGTGGAACACTGGGATTTTATATTAGCAAGTGCATTGCTTAAAAAAATTGATAATTCAACTGCAACTCGATTTGAATTGCATAATAATAGTTCCTCAGAAATTATGCCCCAGTATCAAGACATTTTTAAATTCCTTGAACATCACTGTAACGCTCTTTTTACTGTAGATTCCTCTGCTGGCAAGCCTAAATTTAAGAAAAATGATGTTGTTAAAATTACACGTTCTGCAACGCGACCAGTTCATGCTTCTACTTCATTTTTAGGTACTAATAATAATAACAATAATAATAATGTCTCAATGCGCCATTGCATTTTATGCAATAACCACCACGCCTTATACAAATGTCCTGATTTTAATTTAAAAAAATCCTCAGGAACGCTTTCAGTATGTTAAACAAAAAAACTTATGTGTCAATTGTTTAAGTAACATCCATAAAACTTTAAACTGTAAATCAACAATGTCTTGTCGGACTTGTAGTAAAAGACATCATTCTTTATTACATTTCGATCGCTCTGTACAATTTTCTAACTTAGGTCCTGCTACCTCGCATATCGCCTCGCCTGATCCTGATGTACATTCTCGCCCTTGCCACTCTGAGGCACAAACTCAGACGTTGGCCGGTTTCTCTCGCGCTCCTACTTCAGTTTTACTTGCAACCGCTATCGTTGAAGTTCTCGATATACGGGGATACTATCAGAAAATTAGAGTCATAATTGACACTGGTTCTCAAACTAGTTTAATTACTCAAAAATGTGTGAATCGACTAGGTTTACCGAAAAACAAAATTTTCTCGGAAATTCACGGTATTGGAGAAATGGGTATAACTTCTCAATTAGGTTGTGTTTCGCTTTCGCTTCGCCCCGTCTCTCAGCAGAACTCTAATTTATTGCTGAACGCCATAATTTTACCTCGCATTTGTGCGGACCTTCCTAGTACTATCTTACCTGTGGACGGTTGGAATCATATTAAAAATTTAAAACTCGCAGATCCTGAATTTTATAAACCGGGATCAATTGATCTATTGTTAGGCGCAGATTTATTTCCGCTAATTATAAAATGTGGTCGGGTTTTTGGTAATGCCAATGAACCTATAGCCCTTGATACCATTTTCGGTTTTATATTAATGGGTAAATTTGAAAATAAATCTTCACCATCAACTGTTAACTCGCTTTTATGTCAAACTCAACCACAGTGTATAGATGAACTCTTATCTAAATTTTGGGAACTCGAAAATATTCCCCAAAAAAAACCCGTTGTCCCCAGATGATGAACTTTGCGAAAAAATATATTTAGAATCTGTTTCTAGAAATTCAGAAAGACGGTTTATTGTTGCTTTACCTTTTCGTGAAGATACACCTAGCTTTCTTGGTAGCAGAGATATAGCTTTAAATCGGTTTTTATCATTAGAACGACGATTATTACAAAATCCTACGCTTTATAAGGATTACTCTAATTTTTTACAGGAATATCTTGACCTAAATCATATGGAATTATTGTCAGACCCTGTATACTCAGATAAATCTTTTTATATACCGCATCACTGCGTTTTAAAACCAGATAGTCTCTCTACTCGCATTCGAGTTGTCTTTAACGCTTCGATTAAAATAAATAACTTGTCCCTTAATGATACACTTTTGGTAGGACCCAAACTACAAAAAGACATTGTACAAATTTTATTAAATTTTCGCCTACACGAAGTCGTACTCACCGCAGATATAAAGAAAATGTATCGCCAAATATTAATTGCTCCTGAACATCAAGATTACCAACGTATTTTATGGCGTTTTGACCCATCTAGTCCAGTGTTAGATTTTCGCCTACGCACTGTAACTTACGGTGTTTCATCAGCTCCTTACCTTGCCTTGCGTACTCTTATAAAATTAGCTGACGAAGAAAAAAAATAATTTTCCGCTCGCTGCCGAAGTTCTAAAAAAATCATACCTACATAGACGATATAGTAACTGGTTGTTCTTCTGTTGAAGATGCCATTACTTTACAAAAGGAACTTGTAGCTTTACTTAGAAAGGGTGGATTTGAGCTACACAAATGGGCCACTAATAAACCAGAAGTTTTATCACATTTACGGCTAAACTCAATTAATGCCTCTTCGCTCTCACTTGATACTGATGAAGTAACCAAAGTTTTGGGCCTATGCTGGCAACCTTCCTCAGACACTTTTACTTATACCGTCACCCCAAATGAAAGTTCTTGCACAAAACGGCACATTCTCTCTGAATTAGCACGTGTATTTGACCCTCTTGGTTTTTTAACACCGATTACGTTTTCAATAAAATATTTAATTCAAAAATTATGGGTTTTAGGTCTTGATTGGGATGATGAACCCCCTAATGATATTGTACGAGTTTGGACTCGCTATAAAAATGAATTGCCTCTACTTTCTAATTTTAAATTTTCTAGACTTATTAATATTTGTCAAACAGTTGACTCATTCATTGAACTTCACGGATTCTGTGATTCGAGTGAACGTGGTTACGCCGCTGTCGCATACTTACGCGTTTATAAAGATAATGAATATTTTACTTATTTCATTTGCGCTAAATCTCGAGTGGCCCCGTTAAGAACTATTTCTATCCCCCGATTAGAATTGTGCGCTGCTGTGTTATTATCTGAATTAGTTGATTTTATTATTAAAACTTATTCTCAAATATCTTTTAGCAAAATCTACTGTTGGACTGATTCCACAGTCACGCTTGCGTGGATAAAGTCACATCCACATAGGTGGAAACCGTTTATTAGTAATCGGGTTAGTTTAATACAAGAACGAACAGATCCACAAAATTGGTATCATGTCGTGTCTTGTCAAAATGCCGCTGATGTCGCTTCGCGGGGAGCTTTTCCCTCGGAACTTTTAACTAATTCGCTATGGTGGGCCGCACCTGATTTCTTAAAAGAGTCCAGTGAATACTGGCCTAATACTGAGCCTGATTTAAAATTAAAACTTTCTAATCGCACTGAAATAAATATAGAAGAGAAAAAAATTACACTCAACGCCACAAACAATGACACTCATAACTTTTTAGACACGCTTTTGAAAAGTCGTTCTTCTTTGGAATCAATCAAGCGTATTTTAGGTTATATTCTACGTTTCATAAATAATTGCCGTTTTCCTAATAATAAAATAGCGGAATTTTTTGTCTTTTACAGAATTACACAACGCTTTATTAACTTTAGTAAAACGCGAGCAACAAATAACATTTTCTGAAGAAATTTATAAAATTAATCATAATCACAAACTGCCAAAACCTTTTCAAAAATTAAATGTCTTCATTGATGACCAAAATATTATTAGAGTGGGAGGAAGATTACATCACTCAGCACTTTCATACGATAAAAAGCATCCAGCTTTGTTACCTCGCCAAAGTAGGTTAACTTATTTAATTATTGAAAATATACATTTAAAATATTTTCACGCAGGACTTCAAACAGTTCAGTTTTTACTTTACCAAAACTTTTGGATTTTATCTGTTAAGCGCGCAATTCGCCATGTTTTGTCAAAGTGTATAAGGTGTTTTAAAGTTCAGCCTAAACCTTTTGAACCCATTATGGGAAATTTACCCTCTCCTCGTGTTCTACCTAATAAATCTTTTTTTAATACAGCGGTCGATTATGCTGGTCCAATAGTCTTAACGCTTAGTAAATCCCGCGGTGCTAAAACTTACAAAGCCTATATTTGTTTATTTATATGTTTGGCTACCAAAGCCATTCATATTGAGTTGGTTTCCGATTTAACCGCAGACTCATTTTTAGCTGCCTTACGCAGATTTATTGCTCGTCGTGGACGCGTTAGTCATTTATATAGTGACAACGGTACGTGTTTTGTTAAGGCAAATAAAGATCTTATTAACTTAACTCGCAATGCAGCTTTATCAGAGTCCATAGAGTGGCATTTTATTCCTCCTTCTGCGCCTCATTTTGGAGGTCTCTGGGAAGCAGGCGTTAAATCTATGAAAAAGCACTTGTTGAGAGTTATTGGTGATCAAGTATTGAGTTATGAAGAATTCTATACAATTCTATGCCAAATTGAAGCAATTCTTAATTCGCGTCCATTAACACCTCTTAGTTCGGACCCGAATGATTTATCTGTATTAACGCCTGGTCATTTTCTTACAATGGAGCCTCTTACTACCGCGCCAGATTCTGATTTAATGAATATACCCATCAACCGACTCAATCGTTGGCAGCTTCTTCAAAGAATTCATCAAGATCTTTGGAGTCGCTGGAAGGGCGAGTATCTTCACACTTTGCAACAAAGAAGCAAGTGGTTAAATTCCACTGTTTCCCCCGAAATCGGTACACTTGTCCTTATTAAAGAGGATTCTACTCCTCCGCTGAAGTGGCGTCTAGGCCGCATTCGTAATCTATATCCAGGTGCCGATGGGGTAGCGAGAGTAGCTGATGTCTACACTATTAATGGTGTTCTAAAAAGACCATTAACTAAATTATGTCCTTTACCCGTTTCTGCTTCCGAAAATGCGTAGCATTTTGGTGGGCCGAAATGTTCCGTTTTCATCTATGTTTTAATTATTTTTTTCATACTTAATAAATATTGCTTTATAATAATCATAATTATCATTTAATTTAGTTCCATATTTGTATTTTTTGCTCTTAAAATACCGGCTTTTTATTTCATATAGTTTTTGTGTACTCGCATTTATACGCCGTCACAATGAGGTGGCTTTGTGCGACTATTCCCAGAAATCATAGTGACATGGGTCTTGTCATTAATTAATGTGACGCACGCCATAAAAATATAAAAAGACGCCCATAATTGTTAATATTCCCGCTATTATAGTGTTTATTACTATTTTAACTAATCACTAACTTTGTGTGTATTATTGGAGGTGTAAATTTAACATTTAAACCCTGTGAAATAATTAAATAACTAGTGTGGACTTCTTTCCGTGTCTGCTTTCTCGAACCAGAGATTACTTCCCAAGATTAGAGGGCCCTCTCCAACGTGGAAGACTGCTGCATAATCTACAGGGTAAGTCGCTCTTTCTCGCCATCTCATTGCATATAGGAAAAATTACGAGTATAGTTCATTTATCTCTCGCGAGCTTATAAAACTAAATTTTCCTTTTTTTGTTTTGAACCTATAAAAAACAGAATCCATAGTAAGAAAACTTGTAAACCCCAATGTAATAAACATTAATGGCTTCAGAGAACAGAATAATTGAAATTATATAGTGGAAATACCCCTTCGGGGCAATGAAATAATTTAAAAACAAATTAAGTTCCTCTTCTTGGTAAAAGTTAAAATATAGAGTGGAATGAAAAAATAATATTAACTGAAAAAATTTTTTGTTAATTATTATTTACTAACTTTTACAAATCTTATCACAGATAAGTATAACATATATCCTTTTAAATGTCCTCGCTACCCTGATGACGCTAGGCAAGCAGAAACACGTGTCGGTAGATATTTTAAAGTTTTTTAAAGTGAGTGTTAACTGGTAAGTACCTTGTGTTTTATTTATTTTTGGTTTTACTGGACAGAATAGTTGAAATTAAAAATAACATTATTGAGTCAATTGTATTGAACATAATGTGCATATTATCTTTTTTTGTAATCCAAGTTTCAGCGTTTTGGCAAATAGCCGGGAAAATAATTGTTTAAAAGGATATATGTTATACTTATCTGTGATAAGATTTGTAAAAGTTAGTAAATAATAATTAACAAAAAATTTTTTCAGTTAATATTATTTTTTCATTCCACTCTATATTTTAACTTTTACCAAGAAGAGGAAGTTAATTTGTTTTTAAATAATAATTATTTAATATCTGTTTATTTGCTGGCGTGTTTTTGAAAATATTTTAAGGTTATAATAATAATAATAATAATAATAAAGGTCTTTATTGATTTATCATGTTTATAAGTGTTTACAAACAGGATACAACATAATGGGCGAGATTCAGAGAATTGGGCAGAGTGCTTAATATCTGTTCTTCCACCTAACCCAAACAAAATAATAATAATAACAATAATGATAATAATAAATAAAGGAAACTTGAATTAACATAAGTTAACGCTTTATAAAGTTAACGAACAAGGAAGTTTAGTATATTAGTAGCTGAATAGGTAACAAATATTAAAAATAGTAAAAAACAAAATAGTATAATATAATTTAATATATATACACGTAGATGCACATAGAAAATCTTGACCATAATCACTGAGTCATCATCAGAACATTAAATAAATACTTTTTCAACGCTATTTTGGACGTGAATTTGAATTTATCTGGTAAACTATTAACACATTTAACTATGTTGTACGAAAATGATCTCTCAAATATGGCCGTTCGGTGTAGAGGAGGCGTAAGAGTGTTTTTAAAGCGAATATTAACATTGTGAATATCCGTTCTAAAATGGATTTTATTGTACAAGTACGGAGGAGATTTATTACGTAATAAGCTATTGAACAAACATATTTTATGCAAATGTCTTCGGTTGTACATACTTAGCCATTTGTTGAGTTTTAGTGTGTAACTAATGCGTTCAAATTTTCGTATGCCATGAATTAATCTCAGGCAGCCATTTTGAAGTTTTTGAATCCTCCTTGCGTCAAAACTGGACAAGCAAGAACCATACACTACATCACAATAATTTAGCTGCGACAGAACCAAAGAATCGCAGAGCAAAGATTTTAACTGGGCAATCAGAACATGCCTGTGTTGATAAATTAGTTTTAAATTGATATAGGCCTTTTGGAGGCTTTTATTGATATGACATGTAAACCTTAATTCCTCGTCCATATACAAACCTAAGTTCCTAACACTATCGTTAAACTTTATTAAGTTGTTATTTATATGCAGTGAGTTGCCAAAATTATCTAAAAAAAAATCCTATCTGCTTTCCTACCAAATGCTATTGCTGTTGTTTTGGCACTATTCAGTTTCAAACAATGCATTTCTAAATATTTTGATAATTGAAGTAAATCATAGTTAATAGCGGCAATTGCTTGCATAGAGTCCTGCAAATTAAAACTAAGATAGATTTGTGTGTCATCTGCATAATAGTGCTAAGAACAGGACAAAAAACTAGACGGGAAGTTACATGTGTATATAGTGAAGAATAAAGGCCCCAACACTGAGCCCTGAGGAACGCCAGTAGTGACTGTTAAATAATTTGAAATATCATTACCGTACATTACCGCCTGACATCTATCCGTTAGATAATGTAATAACAAATTTGATGCTTTCAGAGTTAAGCTGATAAAATTAAATATTGAGAACAAAATGCTGTGATTCAGAGTATCGAATGCCTTCGAATAATCAATCCAGTAAAATTAGTAACATTATTTTTTCATTTTCAATTGCTGTAAAGATGTCGTCAGTAATATTTAATAAAGCTGTAGTGCAGCGTGCTCAGGTTTAAATCCAAACTGCGTTGCCGGAAGAATAGAGTTAAATTTAAGTTGTTTTCGCAACTGTTCTTCGATTACTTTTCCTAATATTTTAGACAAGGTCGGAAGTATACTTATTGGCATCGTGTTGCAGTGAGTTATGTAATAATGTAATATAAGTAATAATTATTTTATAAAATATGTTTATTTGCTGGTGTGTTTTTGAAAATAATTTAATAAGATATTTGATGTAAAAGTGTTTCGACCGTGGGAAGTCTCTACGTCTGCAACTTATTGTGTTTGTGAAAATGAAAGTGATAGTGATTACAGTGATAAAAGTTCATAGTAGTGTTTTCAATAAGAAAAAATCGGTTACATTTGAACGAACAAGCAAATTTGCCTTAATGTTTACAATAATCTTTTTACAATAATCTTTTTGAGTTGCAAATTCTTTTCATGGAACATGATGTCTATTATGGGGAAATTTATAATAAAGCACAACTGTTGGAGGTCCTGCAAACGAAAAATCATGAGAAGTATATTATAGATAATGTAGCGGAGAGATATGGCCATAAAGTGTTGAAATTACCGCCATATTTCTGTATTTTCAACCCGATTGAATTAATTTGGTATAAATTGAAGAAAAATGTAAGAAAAGGAAATATTTTTCCGAAATTCGATAATAAAGTCGTAGAGTTAATTCAAAACGAAGTGTTGGAAATTAACAAGGAAGATTGGGAATAAAGAATTAGGAAAGTAATTACAATTGAGGATGATTATTTAAAAAATTGCCAAATTTCATATAAATAGTGGAAATATTTTTATTATAAATTTGAACGAGGATAGTAGTTTATCTCAAAATGAAGAAGAGGGTGAGAAGGACGAGGATTCAGAAGAGGAAGCAATGTGAGGTGAGATAAAGTTAAGTGATGTGAAATGAAGAAGTGAATCAACTGCATTATTTAATTCCGTTTTGGATCTTTCGTAGTTCAGTGCTGGAAAAACATTATTTGTCGTGATGTTATTATTTATTAATGTTATTATTATTTTTTCTTTTTTGACAACAATCTGTTTCTGCTTTTATTGTAGTAATAACTTTACTATTAGAATTTATTTTTAGTTGTTTTATTGAGAAAAATATTTGTTTCTGTTACTATTTTGAGAGTACATTTTTTGTTTTTATTTTGTTTTAAAAAGTTTCTTGTTACTTTTTAAATAATTTCTTTATTCTATACTAATATTCCATACCCATCCTTTCCTGGCAAGAAATGCTCCTACCTCCTCGCGGTTCTTGCTGGGTAATAATAATAATTTATATTAAGTGAACTTGATTACTGTAACTGCTGTATGTGTAGTCAATTCGTTAAATTCAATACTTTTATTTCAAGTTAATACTTTCTTGTAGAATTGTTAAATTGTTGCTAGCTAAACTGAGCACAAAAACCTACATTAAAAAAGTAAACGAACAAACAATACTGTTAAATCCGGCTCTGCGTTCCTTAGCGTCTTACCCCGGACGTCCCGTCACAATATAGATTTCCTCAACTATAATTACGTAGTGATACTGGTAATATTTTTATGATTCTTTCTGAGCAAAAAATATTGTAATTTTTGCAATTACGGTGGAATAAATTAAAAAAAAATTTTGTGAAGCTATAAAAAAAGTGAAAGTCTATAAATTGACTGACATCTTAAAGATGTGATCGCTCTTAATTTTCTACAGGACGTTAACATTTTTACCTTCTTATACCTAACATAAGGAAGTATAGTAATCGTGTTTTTTTCTACCTCGAGATTTTGATTGATATATAGGTTTTAAACCCTCCTGAATCCATTCTGACTATATTTCGAATGATGTCTGTCGGTTCGTGTTTGTGTAGATGTGGGCGGTGGATTTGCGTGTGTGTGTGTGTGTGTATGTGTGTATTCGCGATTAATCAAAGAACACAAATGGGAGAATTCCCAAATTTGTGTGTGTGTGTGTGTATCCGCGATAACTCAAAAAATACTAACGGGAGAATTCCCAAACATGGCAATTAAGTTTTTCAACAACATTTTAGGTGACACATTAAATTCGGTGAATGTGGTACCACCAGAAAAGACATAATGAATGAAAGAAGAAAAAAGGTACAATTTCGGGAAAAAAATTAAAAATTTTTTATTGCATTTCTGGACGAATCTCGAAAAATTATAATAAAAAAAACATAACGTTATGGAAAAAATCTCTCTGCATGTCTGTAGTATCGCGATAGCAGCCACAGTTTTTGAGATAAAGCTTTCAAATTTGGTACACAAAGACAATGATAAATTCGGTGATGAGCAAAATTGGCCAGCTGAAAAGAGGTACACAGGACCCAAACTTTTTTGTATTTGACTTTACAAAAAAATATATTCTTAATGAAATATTATAAACCATGTCTACTATATCAAGCCAATAAAATATATGTTCCAAGTTAAACTGATATAAACTGAAATTTTGTACACATTTGACCTCATAAAATGTGGTTAGGATAAATTTGGCAGTTTGACATTTGAAATGTCTAATTTAGTTACAAAAATGTCAATGTCAATAAGAAGAAATTTCTAAAATATGACATGAATTATTATTGACAGTATTGAAGGACACTGATAATTAGTTATTTAAAAATTTTAATGAAACATTTCAAGATACGCTTTTAAAATATAATTGAGGTAAGTGAAGAATTAAATAGAATGATTTTTTTTAGATCAGATGATATATACTGGTATAAGAAAGTTATGTGCTGGCCACATTTTGTTTCAAATTTTTTATGCTGATTACCCATATCTCCACCACTGGTTAATTGTAGAGCGTTATACAACCACATCTTAAGGCATCCTATCTAAGTGTACTGTGTGCCAATTTTGGTTTAAATAGCCGCACTAATAACAATTGAGGAAAATTCGATATTTTTTTGAAAATTTCAGCATCACATACCTCCAGAACGAAGAATTTTTGGGCACTTGTTTATGTGAACTTTTTTCTTAAAATAGCTAAGAGTGCACCCTGATATATTTTAACGCGCTTAACTTACACCCTGTATAAAACTAGAGTAACTTGGCCATTTAATGTAAGATGTAGTGCTAGATTTGTCATCTCTAGGCATATTTTGGAATTAGTCTACATAGTCCATTGGCGTAACAATATATACAAATGCATTATTAGTCAATTATGGACCAAAAGTAATAAGAAAATGGGCCCGTATTAGAAGAACTATACGAAACAATTTATGTCTATTTTTTAAAATCTACATGACAATAACATCCGGTATTTGTAATTGATCTTTATGAACACTCATTATTATGGGGTTTGAATTGTTACAAAAAATTAATATTCAGGCAACTTGACAATGGTTATATTATGAGAAAGTCCGTAATTATGATTATTGGACCTGCAATTACATATTAAAAATCACCGCTGACAATATTTTTTTGTTTGTTAGAAATATGTTTAATTTCTATTGGCTGTGTTTCAGTAGATAATTCTATAAAAACTTTTTTACTATACGTACCTCATATTTAGCCTCGGCACACGCACAACATCGTCTGAGAATTTGCGGCTGAAGATTTTCATTTTCCCTGGATTCTTCGCATAAAATTTTTGTTAGTGGCCCGTCTTCACTAAACCAATTTTCTCTCGATTCAACTACAGTGGCTTTCATCGCAACGCATCCACTTCCTTTCGAAGGAGCAATCCAATACGCCTAAAAATTAAACTTCATTACTCGCTATGTTCTAGAGCAATTGGACAAAAATCAAAAAGTTGTAGGCATCTTTTCTGACTTTGCACGAGCCTTCGACATGGTGAACCATAGTATTCTCCTAGAAAAAATGTATAATTACGGAATAAGAGGATTAGCCTATGACTGGTTATGTTCCTACTTATCAAACAGACCACAAAAAGTCTTCTAGGATCTGAAACAGAGGACTATAATTTTGATCTGCGACTGTTAGGTGTCGGGGTGTCTTAAGGCAGCACGCTGGGGCCCCTGCTATTTATTTTATTCGTAAATAACATTCATGAAAATGTAAAGTTTGAACATGTATGACTATTTGCTGATGATACGGCAGCAGTTGCATTAGCAAACGATTTTACGTGCCTCAGTCAATTAGCTAGTAAGGGTACCGAAAATATGGAATCCTACTGCAACAATAATGGTCTGTTACTAAACATAACTAAAACACATTTAGTTTCATTTTCAGTAAGAGACAATAATTGTAGTCTCTTAGTCAAATCATCTGACAAATCGTTAAAACAGAGTCCTAGTATAAAATTCCTAGGCTTGCAAATTGACTACAACCTATCATGGCATTCTCAAATAGAGTATATCATAAAGAAGTTGTCATGTTATTGTTTTTCAGTGTGGCAAATGAGGAAATATGTTAACAAACATACATTGCTAACGTACTACTATGCCTACGTAAATTCTATTGTTAATATGGTGTTATAAACCGGGGTAACTCAAATAGAATAACTGATGTACTTATTATGCAGAAAAAAATCATAAGAACGATGTGCTTCAAAACCAGATCATATTCTTGCAAAAATCTTTTCAAAGATATGAATATACTAACAGTGATTTCATTATATATTTTTAAGTGTGTTATGTTTGTCAAAAAAAAAATCCTGAGAAATTTACTCAAAGTTCTGAAGTTGCCCAGTATGATTTAAGACACGGAAACCACATTAGACTACCTCATCACAAACTAGCGCTTTTATCAAATAGTTCCTATGTGATACCTGTCAAATTGTTTAACCATCTACCTCCACAAATAAAAAATATTGAAAATCTAAATCTTTTCCAGAACACAATTAAGTTATTGCTATTAAAGCATAGTTTCTATTCAATATATGAATACTCCAATACTCCTCTTATCTAGAAAAACTATTGTATGCTGTCTGACTGTTCTATATATATATATATATATATATATATATGATATATATTTATATATATATATATTATACTCCAAAGTTTAAGAAAAAAAAATTTTTGGGCAGTTAATAAGAAACCACACAAGCTTTCGATTGAAATTTCACTTTTTTCTACAAGCTATCTTTTTATCAATAAGACAATTTAAATAATGTGGTTTGGACAGTTTTTCACAAAAAGAACTATTTTTTTCAATTTTTTATTCAACACAGGTGTTATGTGAAGACGATCCTGATCAAGAGTTGCGTTTTGTGAAGAAATGAGAGGAAATTGGGCCAGAATGAATAATAAGGTTTTTTGAAACCATTTCGGGCATGTAAAAAATGAAATCTTATCATTCAGAAAATTTATATTGGGAAGGAAGGATTCAAATAATTAGACTAACATTCTTTGAGGGTAACTTAACCGGAGCTATCTATTCAAACTTTCTCCAAACAAAGCGTATTCCTACTTTGAAAAACTATTTCCCAATTCAAACAATCCAGAGGTACTTCTTCTTTTTGGTTTCAACAGGATAGAGCACCACCTCATTTTACACTTCCTGTCGGAGAAAATTTAAAGAGAGTATTATCGAATAAATGGATAGGCAGCAGAGTACGTTGAAATGGCCCATAAGGTCGCCTGACCTGACCTCACTGGATTTCTTTTTTGTGAAACCACCAATAACGGCAATTACTCCACAGATGTTCGAAAATGTCAGAAAGAATTTTTACTTTAGACTGGGTTACTGTCAAGAAGTAGAAAGTGTTATTTTGAACAACTTATTACTTAACTTTAGTAAACTGACTAAATCAGTCTTTACCCTTTCTTATTAGATTTCGAATAAAAGCATTTTTAATTTTAAAAGAAATAACATTCCCCTTTGTTAGGTAAAGATAATAGTAGGTCCTGTACCTGAATTTCCGTTTTTGGCACCACATTTGATTCTACAATGGTATTGGGACACTGGATGCTGAATCTGGCCAACATTTCTGTTCCTTCCTGAAAGCCCAATTGACCAACTGGGTGCTCATAATTTTCACTATCAGCTGGCTCTAATGTCAACATAAAATGCCGGAATGCTTTATAGGGTACTGCATAGCGACTCAGTTTTAACGAAACTAAAAAGTAAAACTAATTTAGTTTAGAGAGTTCACTCTAATTTCATAAACAGACTCCGGATCTCATGTCGTCATTCCAGAGACAGACTTATTTTTTTCAGGGTACAAATTAAAAATGGATTTATTTAAAAAATTTGATATTTTGTTATTTGCTAGTATTAATTTGTGGAGCAAACAATTATTATTATATAAGTGTGAAAGTTATTTATTTAACTATAACAGAGTGCGGATATTCAGTAGTCAAGCCTGCAAGAGCAGGTAGAAAGATATCTGGTGAGGCAATGACCGGCTGGCGGACAAATCGAAGCAAGTCGTGAGACTAGTCAATTGTTGTATGAAGTAGTGTTTACACGCTAATTTATTCCTCTCTGTTGTATTTTATGTTGTTGTATTGTTGATAATTTTAATTGTTGTATTTTATTGTTGATACTAATTTAATAATAAAATATGTCAGACGCGCGCAAGGGTAAAAATGGCCATACGCTGACAAACTGAATAAATTTATCAGTGAATAATGGTGCTACAATAATTTGTAAGATGTGCGAAACAGACCTGATGTGCTGGTATGGATATGATTATAGACGTCACGTAAATACTGTGCAGCTTAAACTAAAAAAAAAAAAATTGCGTGCCTTCGAAAACACAGTTTATGTTCGATTTATTGTTAATGCTGATTGCCTGTGATGTTTCGCTGCACATACTCGATAAACAACCATTTCGGGAGTTCTGGAATAAATACAATCCCCAAGTGACGTTACCAAGTCGCACAATATTGTGTAACTATGTACCAATCTAATGCGAAGACATTGTAAATAAGATCAATGTGTATTAAAAAATACACGGCTGTGGTTATGTGTTGACGAGACGACAGATCGTAAAAAAAATTCTATTGCAAATGTTATAATACGTGTACTGGACAATCTTAAACTGAAATTTCCACTGTTACTAGCTAGCAAAAGACTAACTGAGTGTACTGGCAAAACAATTACGTGGATGGTGCCGGAAACGTTAGAAAAATTTGATGTGTCAACAAGTCAAGTGTTGATGTTTGTCAACGATGGTGCCGTGACAATGCGTTTCTCTTCAAGAACACGATTGTAGATTGGCACATGTTACCTGTAAAGTGCATGCTTTACATCTCGGGGCAGAAACTATTCGACAAGGTTTTCCAGAGGTAGATGCATTAACAGCAAGTACAAAAAATGTGTTCCTTAAATCTCCTAAACATCTTCGCGCATTTTATTTCACAGCAAGTGTCCCGGCATTCCTGAACCACCAAAGCCGATTCTTACATATTGGGGAGCATGGTTGAAGACAGCTTTTTATTATGCTGAATATTTACAACAAATAAAAACTGTGATAGTACAATTCAATCCTGATGAGGCTGCAGCAATTAAGGAGAGCCAGACAAAATTCGAATATACTTCCGTTGAAACAGCTTTAAAAACATTCACAAGAACTATAAAAAACTACATGATGCCACACAAAACTTCGAAAACAGTGCGTTGTCGTTAGCGGATTCACTGCAAATAGTAGACGAAGTAAATCAATTGCTACACTCTATAGGTGACGCAAAAAATGAGCCCGATAGAGAAAAGGTCGCACGTTTGTTAAGAGACACCGGTTTTACCAGATTAAGACAAATTTGTGTTGGCACTGTCGGTGCAACCCCAGATCCGTTAAGTGCGTTCAAAGACTATTTTAAGTCAATGAACTATATCTACGAACGATATAGTTCGATGTTTTAAGTATACCTGTATTACATCAATAGATGTCGAACGGTCGTGTCGAACTGGCGCGACGTCGCTTATTAATTAGTTGTGACCAAAGTAAAATAGACATAACAGCAGACTACAATATATGGAGTGTGAATGTTGGTGTCTGAAGTCTGAATTTTCAACATATAGATTAGAGTCATTCTTTAACGTTTTATGGACGACGCCGATGCATCATTTTGCAATGCGAACATGATAAAAACCTAAGAGGAAGAACTAAAACAAACAATATAACCTATACATTATATGGATGTCCAGTGGATATCCATCACATGTCCATGGACATGTCCCCTTCTATTTTAACTCATTATCGGATCCAAATATTTAAAATTATTTCAAATTAGATGAATACCATTATAAGAGACGTTGCGTCTCTTATAATTGTGTACATACGTCAAATAATTCCTGAACTACTCAAAGTATATGTTATGGTTTATTGAAAAAATCTTGATGTTCACTAACCAAATATGCCATAATATATAGGGTGTTTCATTTAACATAAAAAGTTCATTACTACCTAGCCAAAACGAAATACCTTGTATGAGTAAATATATTTTTAGAGTATACAATGATGAATTCTGAGGAACTTTTGTTTCAATTTTTTTTATCTCTAATAGTTACAGAGTTATGGAACAAATACGCACTAGGTGGTCATTCTGTATACATGTAAATTTCTCGTGGATCTCACTAGCCATAAGCGACCTTCAACGTAAACCAAAAATAGTGGACTATAGAGTAATTAAAGTAGTGAACATTATATTTGATGCACGTCAATACATTTTCAATTATCAGGGAGTGTTACCGAGACAGTAAAGAATAAACCGAAAACAGTTTTTAAAACAACTCCGGTTTTTCACATTTTCATGTGTGGTGAAACTTTTAAATGACGAAGAAGTGGAGTTTTCTAAACCAAACAAAAATGTGCCGTATAATCAAATATGCTCAGTTACTTCGGTAGACGTTGAACAGTCTATTTCACAATATAAGAGGATATTTAGGGAAAGGCGCAGGAGTTTAACTCCGGATCATTTAGAACAAATACAAAAAATCTATTTCTGTTCTAATGGTTCGTAGTTACCACATGAATCTAATTTTACTAGTCTTACATCCATCGGCAATAATTAATATATCCACTCCCAACGTTACGGAATTCACTAAATACAATCACAAGGTAAGATATTGTATTATTGTGCATGAAAATAGTGATATTCATCACATCGCCTAAATACAATCGTAGTTTTGACGTCATGACTACTTCAAATCCATGGTCTGATCATGACAAAAATTAAAGAAAGCAAGAAAACTTACACAGATTATTTGTAGATTGTGTGATGTAACATAGTTATATTAATAAGGAAATAATCTATACACTTACTGTTATATGTCTGATGAGGTGTGTAAGTTTGAGGATTTCCAGGAATTTCAATCACATATCTTCCAGCGTCGTTTTTGTTTCTTGGTCCCGTTACTCCACCAGGTGTTTTATCACATACGCCGTAAGTTTTACATATTAAAGATAAAATTAAACCTATAAATATTAAAATATTTTGAGGTACCATCTTACACACCTAAAACAAAACAGAAATTATTGCATGTTTATATTTCTTTTATATATTGGCTAGAGAGAGGATCTGGGTTTGCAACCTGGCTGGAGAAATGAGAAAGATGTAATGAATGAAATTCTAAAGGTTGCCAAACAAAATTTTCGGAGGTTTTTTTTTTACAAAAAAACCATAAGGTTATTACGGGAGCGCTCAACTCAGTGTTTTAAAACCATTATAAAATAATTAGTAATTAATATTTTGATCTAAAATTGTCAAGGCATGTCTTTTTGACGGGTTTTCACAACATTGTGGAAAACCGTTTTAAAATTTTAATATGCACATTCCTTCAGTAAAAATGCAGGCACGCTATCTGGACCAATTGTCATTTTAGGTCAGCTAGTATTTCGCACTTCTCAAATTCACGTAAGTGCACGGCTGATATAAGGTTACAATTATCACTTGACATAGTACTGAATGCCGGTGTCTAAGATTTGCACAAGAAATCCACAAAAGTGTTAAGAATGTCATTGGGATCAGAAGGTTGCTGCCCTTTGTAGCACTAGCGGTTCTTCTATAGGGTCATTTGGTCAATGACCTCCCACATACAAATAAAAAAAATAGAACTATTTATTTAAAAATATATAATATATATATATATATTTTTAATATTCTTAAACAATATATTAAAGATTCTAGTTCATTCTATGTACAATACTATTCAAATATCTAGATCGCAGGATTTCGTATCCCCTCCGAGCACCGAGCCTCTATTCATTACACTATTCATTTATAGAATTTAAAAATCTTGGGTCAGTCCACAACTTGTCCTCAAAGCTAGCTACGGACCGAATTTACAACGAATTAAAGTGAAATAGACTTATGCGCGAATCGTCAGAAAGCAAAAGAGACAGAAAACACTGGCGGGGACAATGTCCCTGACATATTTTACGGAAACGGTAACGCACGAAGTTCAATAGTGAATAGAGCAGTCTTAATGCTGACTAGGTACGCGTTGGTCGGTAAATTCTGTCGCGTTGTTTTTAATGTTTTTATTTGTGAACATTTTATTAGTAAATCTCTACTTGTCGTGAAATTAAGTAAAACAGTGTTTTTGGTGTTTATTATTAAATATGAGTGTTGTACAAAATATATTAAAACTGAAAGATGGACATAAGTTGGATTATGAATAAAGTACAAGTTTTTTTTGTGTTTAGATAGGTTTTAGACGGTGTTGTATGTCAGAGATTTTGGAAATTTATTCAGCCTCAAGGAACGACATCGCAGCATTTGACAGATGTAATTTTAAAAGAGTTAGAATGTCTGAAAATTAATGAAAGTTCTGAAAACTTAATAGCACAAAGTTACGATGGAGCATCAGTAATGAGTGGTGCTTCTGAAGGTGTACAAGCCAAAATTAAAAAACGTTATCCTTCAGCAAATTTTATCATTGTTACGCTCATCAACTAAATTTAATTTTACAAAAAGCATCAAGTCAGGATAAAAGCATAAAAATTTTTTTTGCTAATTTACATAGCTTTTCTTCATTCTTTGGAAAATCGCCAAAGAGAACAGCCGTGTTAGATAATGTTGTTAAGGTGAGATTACCTAAAGCGGCTCCAACACGATGGAATTTTAATACAAAGTGCATATAGAGACTGTTTATACCTAACGAACAGAATTATTAGATTGTTTAGAAAAAATCATTGATAATGAATCAGAAAACAACACTAAACCAAGCTATTGGTTTAAAAAACTACTTACAAAATGAACATTTTCTTTACTGGTTTATTTTTTTTTCATTTAGTTATGCCTCATTGTGATATATTGTTCAATCAATTACAAAAATGTAATATCGATGTCATAACAGTAAATAAGTGTATTGGCGTTTTTAATAGTAAAATTGAAGACATCAGAAATAAAATTTTGAATAACTATTTGAAGGAGACATCCATGCAGTGTGCCCAGAGATGTAAAACGGAAGAATCAAAAAGGAGAATTTCATTAGAAGTTTGTGATATAATTACATCTGAGATCAAAAACAGGTTTGGATTCAGTAATCATTTAGCAGTGTCTCAGTTATTTCACGCAGATCGATTTAAAGATTATAAAAAAAGCTTTCCTCAAGATATGTTTAAATTAGTTAAAACGGAGTATCCAGCCATAAATCATTTGAAACTTAAAACTGAATTAGAAGTATTATATAGCCGAGAAGATTTTTCCAATAGTGAAGGTGCAGTTGCTTTGTTACAGCTTTTTATGACCAATAATTTGTGCAATACTTTTTCTGCAAGTGTCAAACTGTTAAAAATCTTGTGTACTCTCCCGATGACTACCGTCGAAAGTGAACGTTGTTTTTCCACCTTAAAAAGAATAAAGACATTTTTAAGAAATACCACGGGTCAGGAAAGGTTATCTTCTTTAGCTATGCTTACCATAGAAAGGGCATTAATAAAGAAGATAAAAGACGTTAATGAAAAAGTAATTGACCACTTTGCATCTCAAAAAGACCAGAGGATCGACTTGGCATTTAAATCACTTTAAAAGGTAGGTAATACAGTAAACTTTTCTTATTGACCTCCCTATCTCTTGACCCACGAACCGCCACTGCTTTGTAGGTTTTAATTAACTTGAGAGGTTATATGTTCTCTTCAAGTTACTTATAAAGACAAATTACTATGATCATTTTTTATGTTGTTTTCTGCTGTTCGAACAAAATTCCTGTAAGATATATTTATATCAGATTTTATGTAATAAAATAGAATAAAAGTATTTTGAACTTATAACAACAGCTACTTGTTTATTAATTAATAACATATTATAAAGAAAACTAAGCTTTTACAAATTTTCCAAAAATAACGTATATTTGATCTTGCCATATCTCACCGACAGATCTCAATTTGTAATGTTTAATAATAATAATACAGATTTGTTAAATATTAAATTTGGTGTTCCTCAAGGGTCTGTTCTGGGGCCAGTACTATTTCTTATTTATATCAACGACTTGCCAAATAGTAATACATTAGCAAAATTCACTCTTTTTGCAGATGACACAAATTTGGCTCTCTCCCATAGGGATACCAAGGTTTTGTTATCCAAGGCCCGCAACTTGTTATATACAGTCGAAGACTGACCATTTAACCAATAAGTTAGTTCTGAATAAAGATAAAACTGAAACAATGATTTTCAGCTGAAGACACCACACTTAGGATATGGACTCCTCTCATTGTGTTAAATTTTTGGGCATAACTGTAGACAATAGATTAAATTGGGATAAAGGTATAAACGTACAGAATTAATCTGCAAAAATATATCACGTAACATTTTCTTGTTGCGTAGTTTGGCAAATAGTGTATCACGGACAACAATATTAATGGCATATTATGCATTGATTCAGACTTCGTTAATATATGCTACTTTGGTATGGGGCCATTCAGCACATATTTCAACCGTTTCTTCAATTCAAAGAAAGGCTATATGGAACATTGCTGGATTGGCATACAGAAAGGATTGCAAGGACGCTTTTATCAATCTAAATATACTTACTTTGCCTTGTACATACATACTGCAATGTCTCCTGCACATAAAAGAAAATATAAATAATTACATGACATACGACAGTCTTCATTCCTATTCAACACTTAATAAAATTAATATTAATTTAGAGTTTTTGCGGTTAACGAAGACTAGGAATGGGACAGGCTATTATGCAATAAAGTTTTTCAATGTATTGCCGAAGGCCGTCCAGGAACTTGAACGCAAACGATAATATAATTTTGTACTTAAACGGTTTTTGCTAGAAAATGCATTCTACGATTTTAACGAACTCTTATTAACTGACTTTTCCCATATAATATTATGATTCTGTTTTTTCTATATTACATATGTTTAATGTTTTATTTACATTCCTGTTTATCTTCATGTAACAGTTCTTTACATTGTGTTTGTTTATATTTAATTTTTTTATTGTTATTTTATCTATGACGATCTATTAGTTTTTAGACTGATTTTATAATATTTCTATTATCTTTTGTATGTTTCTGACTTGTCAAAACACAACTGTGTATATATGACCAATAGAGATCTATCTATCTATCTAACAATAGACGGAAAATTATTTTTTTAAGTTGTAACCGACATTCCCCTGAAGGAATATATGCAGGGTCGGATGATGAATATCTTCTATTACAAATAGATCAACAGATTGTTCAACACAACAATAATTATTGTTGTAAACGACTAAATCAAGTAGGTTACCATTGTCATTAAATACAAAATTATATTGTGAACTATTTAACACATTTAAAATGTTAAGGTAAAAATGTAACGATCAGCTTGAGAGGCGATTCAAATAATGAGTGTATGTCCTCTGTGTTATGATACGTTCCGAATTTGTGTAGGACAATAATTTAATTAAAAAAGTGGAGACTTTTTTCATAAAGTTCGATTGAAACGTATCCAAAAATGCAAGTTAGGTTAACCGGTTAGATTTGGGCGAATGCGCCAGGTTAAAATGGTTTTTTCCCTGCGTTTTCTGCTAAAGTAGTCATATCGAAACAAATGCCGATTAAACAAATACATTAGAATTTAATTATCCAGTTCATGTGTATGGCAGGAATAAATGAACAACAAATTATAGGACTGGTTGTACTCTGTGTGGTATTTCCATTTACTATATGATTAATTTTAGGTTTAAAATCATTTCTCGGAAATTAATCTAATAAGATAGATTTATTGGGGTTCAAAATAAAACAAAGAAGGTTTAGTGCCATATTCCCCAAAAAGAAACAATTATGCAGCTACGGACACGTGTTTCGGAGTTATTGCCCCTCATCAGCGTAGCGTAGCTAAGGAATTGTTCTTGTTCCTGATCTATCCCATCGTAGATCCAATTCCTTAGCTACGCAACGCTGATGAGGGGCAATAACTCCGAAACACGTGGCCGTAGCTGCATAATTGTTTCTTTTTGGGGAATATGGCACTAAACCTTCTTTGTATTAATCTAATAGTCTAAGATCCGGTATAAGAAATATATACCCTCATCTGTTATTTATTAATGATAACAAATATATGGTAGATAATATATATATTGATACATCGCACATAGGTTGCCTAGCTAAATCGCGTACCGATAATATTAAATAATAATAATAAAAATAATTGCTGAATCGGTCTTAATAAAATTGTGCTCAACTAATGCCTCTGAAATACACATAATTTTTGATAGGCACATAACACCCTCTATCAAAGACTGTGAACGGCAAAGTCGGTTGGAGTTTGATAGACCGTATGCCATCCAAGGACCTCTTCAACCAAGACCTAGCGATTTTCTTGAAAATCTCAAAAATTATCGTTTCAAAGTAGCGCTGGTTCAATTCTTGGCTAATTACTGGGAAAATGATAATCTAGTGTTAATAATCCAAAACATGTAGGCTTTAAATAGCCATCCAAAAACCAACCGCAATCTTCGGGATTTAGTTTGACGCAACATGCATCTATTGCATGAAGCCACATTGAATTTACATAGATTGTCCGTAAAATTTTTTGTTTGAGTGAGATCCAGAATGGCGGAATCAGATTGGAGTCGATGCCTTTAATCTTCTTCGTAAAATGCTCTTTGTCTTTGGTTGTTGCATATGTTTTTTGGAACAGCTGATATCTAGCGTCACTGATGTTATAACATTGCTTGATCCCATACAGAAGGGCGGTAACTCCTGAACACGTTGAGTTTTTTCTTCGACGCGTACATCTACAGGGTCCGTCAATGATGCGAATATTTCCTGGAAATCCTTTCGTTTGGAAAATATTTTAAAAGGCTTGAGTTTTCCTTTGTTATAAAATGCAGCTGTATAATCACAGCCCGTAAATGCGTGGAAAGCTGGCAGACCCAAGCAAAAAGTAGGGCCCAATTTCATTGCAAGCTCAATACAGTTAATACAGTCAAGATCTTTCTTATTGCTTTTCTTCGTTGATGAACTCGCAACCAAATTTGAGTCTGTGGAACTTTCTGTATAGTGGCCAATAAAATTACCAAGATATCGGTATCATTCGCTTTGACCAATATTTTCGAATTAGGTGGGGCTTTTGATATATGAAACATTATCCGCGTATCTGCCTCTTCATGTTGACATAAATAATCTTCTTCTTCACGTTTCACGACGTGATTTCCGACTATATGGTAAGAAAAACAGTGTTCCCCAACTGTTATAAAAAATTTTTTTGTTTTGGATTATTAACACTAGATTATCATTTTCCCAGTAGTGCACCGTAAAACGGGGAAAAAGTAGCTTCCTTCTTGAAAAAAATTTTTTTAAGGGGGATCTTCACAGCATGATAGCCTAGGTCCTTGGCCATCTGTAATGGCCAATTACAACATTTTTTTGGAGGTCAAACTTTTTTTTATTACGAAGAATGTCATAAATTTGTCAACATTAAATTTTCTTACTTTTTCACACATTCCTCATGATATCTCCGGAACCAATCGAGATAATTATATGTATTTTTTTTTAATTGATAAAGGAAATGTGGGCGAATGTCACTGCTTTAATTTCGTTTTTATGGAAAATTTAATTTTTTTGTAAAACTAGGTAAAACTGGAACGTTTACTTTCCTTGCTGCATTTTTTTCGGTAAGCGAAAAACTTTTTTATTTTAAGGAATTTTGCCATACCATATATGTATGAAATAAAGCTTACACATCAAGGAAGTTTTTTTTAAAAAAAAGTCAGTTCTCTACGACTTATAGTTTTTGAGATTTTGTTATTTGAAGTTACGAGTTTTTCGATCCTAGATGCGCCTCACCGCGGCGCCACTCAAGTGTGTAGAGTGTAGACTATTCAATACAAGTAATCTTATATTATACATACATATATTGCCAGTTAGAAACAAACTTTTCTTTGTGTAATGTGAATGCGAATGAGTATTATTTTTATTGAGTTTTACATATTATTTAGTGCTTAACAATGGAATGTTTATTTTGTGTTATCAGAATTAAAATCAGGTAATACAATTCTGGTAAAATCTGTTGATACTGATGTCCTGATTTTGCTTTTACATTATTACTGTGAAACACCAGATACATATGTCCCAAAGGAATATATTTATACAATTAGGACATAGTAAGAATATACATTTTTTTGTCAATTAACAATATTGTGGCAAATTTAGGAGAGGAAATTTGCAAGAAATTATTAACGATTCATTGCCTAACTGCTTGTGACACAACTAATGCCATGTATAAAATAGGGAAGAAAACGGCATTCGATGTTTTATATAAAAATTTAAATAATTTAAAAGATTTAGAAAACCTTCCTTTTCTGTCAGAGGATAAAGCGATGGAATTAGGGGTAAAATATACGCTTTATTTATATAAGAATAAAAACAAAAATATAAAATTCCTAAATGAACTCCGATGGGACTTAACAACAAGTACAAATCGGCCAGTTTCTGAGCTGCCTCCTACTGACCATGCTTTTAGACAACATTTAAAAAGGTAATAATTATTTTTCTAGATCGCCCATACCTATTAAAAAAGAAACAACACACCTACATGTAATTACTTTCTTTTTAGGTGTCTGTATCAATTAAAAATTTGGTACAATAGCCATTTACAATACATGCAGTTGGAAGATCCAACTCGATACTGTTGGACATTTGAAGAAAATGTTTGGAAGGCAACTTTTTCTAGTCAAGAACCTGTGCTCGATATTGTAAGGCAAAGTTTGTCAATAAAATGTTCCGACAGGGTCTGTAACAACAACAGATATACCTACCTGTTTTGCTCAAGGTTTGAAATACTGCAGTGAGTGCAAATATGCAAACTGCTGCAACCAAGGAACTGTCCAGATATTTTTAGATTCCGACGTTGAGGATTTTTAATAGTTATTTACGTAATCAGTTATGAAAAGACTAATTTTATTTGACGAATGTAATATTTGCCAAAACGAGAGAGCGGAGCGAGCGAGTTTTGCAAATTACATGAGTCAAATAAAATTACTTTTCATAACGTGTAAAGTACAAAATTTTATCTAATCCCGCTTTAAAATAGAAAAAAATGGCAATTTATTTTGAATATTATTTTGCGGTTCCAAACATAGTTACGTAAAACACAGTACAGTTACGTAAAAATTCATTACATCACTCAGTTATGTAATGAGCCTGAGTTATAAAAAATGTGACGTTTCGTAACGTCAAAAATGCATTTAAAACTTGACATTTCATAATGGGGTTAGATAAAATATTTTTTATAATAAGTTTTAAATTTATATTTTAAAATAAATAATTAATTCGTATTTTTTCAATTCAATTTTAGGTTTTGATGTATAAATATAATGGATTTTAAATAATGTGCAATGTAAATAATGATAAGTAAAACCTTCTAAGTGGTTATGAAAATAAAATTTATATTAAAGATATGTCAAAAATAATACTTTATAGTATGCACCCACAACACGCATAGCACTCTGATTAAAGCACAGTAGAACCGGGGGAGCGAAGCTTCATGAAATATCCTGCCCGCAGAAACTTAATTTCAAATAACAATACCTTGAAACGTATAAGTCGTAGAGTATTGCGTTATTTTAAAAACTTCCTTGATGTGTTAGTTTTATTCCATATGCATACACTGTGGCAAAATTCCTTAAAACAAAAAAGTTTTTCGCTTACTGAAAAAAATACTGCAAGAAAAATAAATGTTAAAGTATTACCTAATTTTATAAAAAAACTAGGTTTTCCATAAAGACTAAATTAATTCAGTCACCTCCGCTCACGTTTCCTTTATCGACTAAAAAAAAAAACTTGATTAACTCAATTGGTTCCGGAGATATCGTGAGGGATGTGTGAAAAAGTACGAAAAATTAATTTTGACAGATTTATGACATTTTTCATAATAAAAAAAATTGGACCTCCCAAAAAATGTTGTAATTGGCCATTTTAGATGGACAAGGGCCTAATCTATTATTCTGTGAAGGTCCCATGTGGTTGTACCTTAAAAAATTTTTTGAAACGTTTTTGTCGGTTTTTCAGTGTACTACAGTAATTAGTCAAGAATTGAACAAGCGCTTCTTTGAAATGATAATTTTTGAGATTTCCAAGAAAATCGCTAGGTCTTGGTTGAAGAGGTCCTTGGATGGCATACGGTCTATCAAACTCCAACCGACTTTGCCGTTCACAGTCTTTGATAGAGGGTGTTATGGGCCTATCAAAAATTATGTATATTTCAGAGGCATTAGTTGAGCACAATTTTATTAAGGTCGATTCAGCAATTATTATTATTATTATTATTATTATTTAATATTATCGGTACGCGATTTAGCTAGGCAATCTATGTGCGATGTATCAATATATATATTATCTACCATATATTTGTTATCATTAATAAATAACAGATGAGGGTATATATTTCTTATACCGGATCTCGCACTATAAGCAATGCGTTGTTTTTTAGTAAATAATATTTTTTTTGTGTCATTTTCGTAGTAAATATTTACTTTTAGCCCGAGCCAATTTAGTGATTGTCCTCTAATATTAAATTATGTAACTCGACAGGATGTTGGACTTGATCCAAATAGGGAATGGGGCCGATACTAAATGTCACCGGTATGCAATTTTTGCTTATTAAGTTATTGTCATTAAGCTTACACATATACATGTTATCTTATATCTTATCTTTCATATTAGTAATACTTGTAGGAGTTCCTGGTCAATTATCTTAATTGTAATATATTTTATTCTTATTTCTACTAAAATAAACAAGCCAAAACATTTGTGACATTGATATCAATTGCATCAACTTAACCTTGCCCTCAAATTTGGGAGTTTTATTTTAGTAAGATACATAAATTGTTGATATGGAAAGAGTTGAAAATATTTTCAATTTATGTATACATCATTTTTGGCATACATGCGACACAAATATTTGCCAAATTATTTTTGTACTCAGTTATATGTCTGTGCATATCAAAAAGATGTATTTATTTATTATGGAAGTAATTAGTTATAAAACAAATTAAGAATTAATATATTATTTGTTAGTTTGAAAAGGTTAATTATTTATTGGTTTTTCATTCGTTAAAGAAAAATATAATGAGACGGTAGGTACCACATAAAAATTATCAGTTTATTGCAAAATACATTTTACTTTAGCAATGAGCGTTGGGTTAAAGTTTATCATGTGTTCTAGAAATATATATTATACTCAAGACTCTCGTTTACTTATTTAAACAATAATTTATTTTTAAATAGCTGGTACATACAAGGTGATCATTTTAAGTGCCTGACTCGATTTCATTGCTTGATTTTTAACTTGGGAAAAAATTTCAAAACTACACATGTATTTTTTTCTGAGGAATCCGAATTTGAAAATAATAAAATAATTAATTGATTTTCGAATAATAAAATTATGGTAAGAAAACTGAAAAATACAAAAAATTGCACCCTGTATATAAATGCGGAAATGTACTTGTAACTATCCATATATGCATATCGCATAAATATTTTTTACTTCCGGTTTGTCGGGAAATTTCTTCATTTTTTTATTTTAAGTGATATACCCTACATGTTTACCTCAGTTTAAAGAAAATTTCTTTCTAAATGATGTCTATAATGATGTCATCTTGACACGCCAGATGACACAAAATATTATCATTATCTTCCAATAAAGTAGCATTGACGCATATTTGCGTCAATTGGCAAACGGCAAGAATATTTCATCTATACGCTGCAAAATGAGGATCCATGTAAGAAAGTTTAAAAAGAACAACATTTGTCATGTGTGCAAATGTACCCATATTTATGAACTTACAGCGAGGAAATATGAATGATTGAAATTGACTAATAAAGTTTATATTTATCGGTTTTTATAAATTAGTATTCAATATTGTTTTACTCGCTTTACAAGTCAGTACATAGTTTAGAAATATCCATTGTCCTTCCTTAATGTTTGTAAGCGGTGTCAGGAAAAAAAATGCAAAAATGGATACTCTTAGTCTATTATAGCAAGTGTTATAATGTAAATTAAATGTTTAGCGAGGCATCTTTTTTAAACCTGCCGAATCTGAGCAAGCGTAAATTATAAATTAGTGTAAGCTACTGTCAGGCTTTCAGTTTTGTATGACAACATGGTCTTCTATTCTCATATGTATATTTGCCGTTTTTCATACAATCTGTAAAATAGGTAAATAGGTAATTCCAGTTAACTGAACGAATATATTTAATTTCCTCTCTTGTTGGGATATGAAGTTCACCAATCACAGTTTGTATTAAGTACATAGGCAACTAATCTTTTTTAGAAATTCAAATTAGCACGTGAGCTGTCAAATTAATTGTTAGTATACATTTTTCTAGTTACTAAACTAAAAGTTAATTAAAAATGAGCGATTCTAGTGAAGATTCGATAAATGGTACTCCACCAGATATTCGTTTAGCTGCAAATGAAACATACAGTTGATATTGAGTTAATTAACTTAAAATAAGTTTATCATATAGTCTAATAAATGTTTTAAAATTTTGTAGTTTTTTCTTTAGCCGGTTGTAGAAAAATATACTGTACAACTCGAGTGGATTATCCATATCACACTCGAACGATTGAGCACTCCGTCTATGGCGTCGTGCTCAAACTTCTTTTTCATACGATATGGATATCATATCCACTCTTGTTGCACAAACTACTATTTTGTATCTTTACATGAGCTTTTCGCACATCTTAAAAGACCGTATTTTAAGAGGTCTAATTTAAGAAAAGAAAAATAAAGTAGGTGAACTAAATGACTTAGTAATAATTTTAATGAAAAAAATTAGTAGATATATTAAACAAACAACTGGAAAAATTATTTTCTAAAATTAATAGAAGAGACATGACATCGTCTACTTTAAATATAATTTAGGGTTATATATTCTTTTCATAATGGATAGATGGGTATCGTATTTTAAATTTCACCCAAAAATTAGAGGAACTCTAGTTATTTTATCTAATTTACATTTTTCTATTATTAAAGATGGTTTTCATGTAGAAATGAACATTTAAGACGTTTTTTATATAATATAATCGCATTAATAAATTGAACTGTCAATCATGAAGGTTGCCCATATATGATAATATGACGAGAAATAATAGATAAAAGTTTGTCAATTATTAGACAATATGTGGAGATGATAAGACTATGAAAAAAATCAATTAGGCAGATTCAAGATCACGTTGAACTCAAATATTGACATAAGTTGGTCGATATATATGCAATTCCTTTATAAGCAGGATATTTTAGTCTAAAACTTGGAAAATGAAATCATAGAATGGTGCTTATTGCAAATCCGTTATACAGGTTGTGTACTGAATCATTAGATATGGGTCTCTTAAATGGCAACAATGTAAATCGGACGCAAGTGAGCCATCGCACGTCAACGTAAGCATTAGGATAACCCAGATTTAATTTTCCATCTAGTTGTCGTGCGGTCAATAGTGCACAATTCCCGCGATACGATGCCAATTTTCAGTCTTCCTTCAATGTACTATGTCTAATGATTCAGTACATAATCTGCATATGCTAAACAATGAGCGAGCTGCTTAGAGCCCGACTGCTTGCTAAGGCGGGAAATCGAAAAATTCACAGTAGGCTTTTGTAAGGCCCACATAGAAGCCCTGATCCTCCAACCAAGACAAACATATGACATAACGTAAACATGACTGTACATGAATTAAATAACCCCTAAATCTGAATTCGGAGCTGCACAGAGGGGAGTTACACTAATGAAAAAATGCGGTATCCTTTCGTCTTTGTCACGGCTGAAGCCGGAATTTGAACCTAGGACTCGGCAGGTTGGTTTTATGTTTGCTACAACGCTTTAAACCACTGCGCTACCAAGCCTGGCATAGTTTGACACAAATACTACAATCATCCATATAATGAGCAAATGAAGCTATTTATTAATATGATTTTTTTGTGGTTTCATAATACATTTACAAAATATAAACTTAGACTTTCATCTTTGGTATCGATGCACTATTTATAGTAATTTGTCTTGGTGAAAAACTGAATTTATGCAATTTTTTGTGTAAAATTGGCACCTGTCTAGTTTTCTTCTAGTTGAAACCTAATATGGGCTGGCTCTGCCCTACATATTGTTCTAAATGTGCACGATATATTACATTATTTGTAAGCTTGTATTTCTAATATCCGTTCACTAAAATGTTTAAAATATGGAGCACTAATTTAGGTTTTTACAGTGTACCCTTATAGTGAGTCTGGTCCTGGCCTTATGACAATCCATTATTAAAGCCTTTTGTGTCAACTAAATCTAGTTTATTGTGTAATATTAGTCTGTCGATTCAAGAAAATGTGTGATAGAATTCCGCTATATCTGTTTGGTTTCCTGCATGATTAGCCCTAGAATGCTCGATTGTTAATTTCGGAACTAAGAACTTGAACTGGTAAATGCGGCAACTATATTGTGTCTAACAGTTGTGAAATAAGTTAAAGAAAACTAATATTATCCAGCTAACTAGATTGAGCTGACTATGGTAGGTATTCAAAAGTACATACTAGTAATCAAGGGAGGCAGGGGAGGCTGAGTCTCCTCTACAATTTTGGGAGAAGCAGAATATCTTCATCCTAATATTTTTCACAAGTAGAAATTTCTGCTTAGATATATTTCAATTCTCAATGTTATTTATAATTCATTAATTAATTTTCAGTATAAAAAAATTTTGCATTTCCTTTCCACAAACATGTAACATTGTAGTCCGGATAGTCGACTCCACGTATGCAAATTTCCCGGTCTCTCATCGTGCTTCGCGCTTGCCTGGATAAACTGAAGCTAGCGGCCAGCCAACCCCCATTTCAATACATTGTTCGTGACCTTGAATTTTTGGCGGGTACCTCAGCAAACATTCTGGATCTGTCAGTTAGGGCAGCTAGCCTCTAGCACCCCATCTCTTTCTAGCGCATGTACACTTCAGTTGAGCGTTGATCCCCTCTCTCACAAGAGTATGAACAGTTTATAGAACAAGGACAGTGGCAATTTGTGGTTTCGTGTTAGAACATAAACATACATAAAATATATAATAGGTGGTTGAAAAATGAGTGCTTTAGATGAAAATATTCCCAACGACATGTTTTGCTGTCCAGACGTGATGGATTATTTGTTGTTAAATGGATTTAGTTCTCATAATTATGATCAAAAGGTAAGAATTAAAGAAATGGTCAGATCTACACCGTCAATGCCGTCATTAGTTTTTACAAGTGGTATGAACAAAACAGAGGTTAAAAGCAACAACAGTTAAAAACAAATTATATTGTTGGAAATGTTTGTTATTTACTAATGATCAATCCTCAATTGGGGCAGGGCTGGGTTTAATAATTTGCAAAATTTGTCGCGAGGTTTAGAAAGACATGAAAAATCTCAGGAGCATATTTCATCTTGCATTAAATTCGAAATGTTGGGTAAACAAAATATTGTAAATTTCTTAGATTCTGCGCATAAAAGAGAAATAGAAAATTTTAATGAAAAATTTCGTGAAAATAGGGAAATATAAAAGAGATTAATTGATGCCGTTATATATTTATCTTCTCAAGAAAATTCTTTTCGAGGACATGACGAAAAACACGATTCGTATAATAAAGGAAATTTCAAGGAGCTAATAGATTTTTTAAAAACCTATGATCCAAAATTAGAGAACTTTTTGAATATCGCCACTGTTTTTTCTGGGACGTCTAAATCAATTCAAAATGACCTAATTGAGAGTATTAGCTTCATTATTAAAGGCAAAATTCATGAAAAACTACATAATTGCGAATTTTTCTCGTGGCAAATTGATGAAACGACGGACATTACTTGTAAATCTCAACATTCCGTAATTTTTAGATATGTAATGCACGGTGAAGTTGTTGGAAGGTTAATTGGTTTTTTTGATTTGAGTAGTGAAAGAAACGCGGACAGTTTATTTAAATTATTAAACGACGAATTTGGTAAATTATAAATTAGTTGAACAAACCTATGACGGCGCTGCGGTTATGTCAGGACATCTTAATGGACTCCAAACTAAAATAAAAGATATTGCTCCTCAAGCTTACTTCACTCACTCTTACGCACACAAATTAAATTTGGTTTTGAGTAAAGCCAGTAACGGAATTAAAGAAGTTAGAATATTCTTTTGAAATACAGTATTACTGTTTTTCTTAATTTTTTTCAAAATCTAGTAAAAGATCTGATATTTTAAATAGAATTATGGAACATAGAATTCGGAGTAATGCTCCCACTCGTTGGAATTTTTAATCTAGAGTTGTTTTCACTGTTGATACATATAGGAAAAAACTTATCGACGTTTTTAATTTTATTTCAGAAAGTGAAGACTTTTTAAATGACGATCAGACTTTAAGAGCAGCTTACGAATTAAAATCGTTATTGTTGGATAACAATTTCATATTTTTTCTAAAGGTTTTTAAAATGATATTTGAGCAAACTGATGTTTTCCAAATTTTACAGAATAAATTAACTGATACAACATATTCTAAAAATAGACTTAATTCACTTATATCCAAATTAAAAGAATTTCGCAATAACGAAATACATTTCAATACTTTATATAATGTTTTTTTAGAAAATATTGAGGAATTAGATGATGAGCCACAATTAAAAAAAAGAAAGACAACATAATATAACTTCGACAGGACAGACATACATTACAAAAAAAAAAATTACAGAAATTTTGGACACCATTATAGTTCAAATTGAAATTAGATTTTCCGATTTAAATATTTTGCATGTTTCGATTTAGTAAATTTTATAATATTTTTTTAAATCATTTCTTAACAGCCTAATGGACCAGTATCCCTTTTTTAACCGTATTTCGATAAGAATTGAACTATGTGTGTTGTATTCTGACTAGCAACTTTTAGCAAATTTAAAATCGTTTCAAGAAATGTTTACTTTTATATATAATAATAATAATTTAAAAAGCTATTTCTCCGAACTGTACAAACTTTTATCTTTAGTGTCAACAATTCCGGTAACCTCACCTTCTGTAGAACGATCGTTTTCTGCACTCAAACACATAAAAACATTTACTAGAAACACAATAGCTCAAGACCGCCTGTCAAATATATCGCTTATTTCAATAGAAAAATATTTTTTGTCGGAGTTGAAGAAAAATGATTTATTTTCATTTTATGAAAACGTAAACAACTATTTAGCTAGTTCTGAAAATCGCAGGTTACCACTGATTTATAAAAATATTTAGACTTTACACCAAAGATTAATATAGTTAGTTATTATTTTAGAAGAAATATTTATTTACGTTATTTATTTTTTAGAAAATATTTTCTATGTAACTTCTTTTTCAAAACTATTTTAATTTTTATTAAAAGTAATAATTTTATACTCTGACAGTGATAATGAATACAATTTTTTGGTTGTAGAGAAGCACTTTTATTTGTCAATTTGTTTCCAAAACTATTTTGATTTTTATTAGAAGTTATAAATTTAATTATAAGTGGGATAGTGGGGCAACTCTGGCGATCAACCCACGACAAAAATGTAACGCGCCGTTGTACTACCTCAAGAGTGGTGGGGAAACATGCAAATTGTAATCATATTGAAAAGTTGCTTTTTAAATGTCAAGCCTCCTCTGTGGACAATATCACGAGCCGCCACTACTAGTAGTCGACAACGCCTGACGGCAAACATTATTCTAATCAGAAAAAAATAAATTATTGAATGGTTGATAAGCATGAAAAATACTACGACATACAGAATTTGAATAATTTACAACATACTTTGTGTTTCCTGGGATTGAACTGACGAATTTAAATAAATTGAGTAAAATATTGATCAATCAAATATTGGCACAATAAAAAATCGAAACATTTAATTTAACTCTATTTAGAAAACGAAAAAAAAACTAAGTTTACATTTTTCTGTTTAAATACATACTTAAAATATATTTGTGTTCTAAATAGTGACACAACTATGGACTCGTGCCCATTTGGAAAAAAATCGTATAAATAAATGGCTTCATATACAGAAAGTACAAACCATTAATTATTTCTTCAATAAATATTGTACTAGTCACTTGAGTTTTACGATGGCGAATGGAACTTTGAAATTACGAAAAAATTGATTTTTAACTAATGTATATTATATTTGAATTTGAGATATTTTGAATATAAGAAACAGCGTTTTTTCGATTTGGACCAATGGTTTCTGTGGTAGCTTATAAACATTTCAAAATAAGCAATTAACACATTGACCATTAATATTTAAAACTAAGTGTGCTGCACAAATAATTATGGTAAGGGAGAAAAACTTACCTCAATGAAATATTTGCTATACCTAATTTATTTATTCACAAATTTGCAACATCCACGATCGAGCACTACAACTGTTGTGGTCGCGTCTATTTTATAGTCAACTACGCGCACATTCATTAAGAGAATAGCTATCT